>JPFL01000440.1:0-45979 GCA_000733385.1 Paramecium biaurelia
CTTATTTAATTCTATCTAAAATTGTTCTTATTAAACAGGTAATAATTGAGATTCTTCTTACTAATATTCTTCCAAATTAATTGTATTTTGATCAATCTATTTCTGTTATTCTGTAAATCCTTATTCAAAAACTGTAATATTATTAATTTTAACTTATTAATATTAAAGTATTGTATTTTACTAATTTTATATAATTTAGTCTTTTTATTATTTAGTTTAAGTTTCATTATTTATTTCTAAATCAACTTTATGATTCTTGAAATTTGATAATTATAAACTTTAATCATCTATTATTTTTTATAGATTCTCTATTTTTTGGTTATGTTCATTATAATAATTATACTTCAATTAATTTTCCTCAATCAGAGAATTATTATTTTATTAATCAAACAAAATACGTTCTTAATTTTACTATTATTTGATATTGTTATTTTCTTCTTATAAATTAAGAACAAGATTCTATAATTTTTAGTTTTCATCTAAAATTTACTAATGGGACACCTTCAATTTAATTAATTCACTCTCTTTCTAGTCTAAAATATTTTGATTTTAACTTTCATTATTCAATACTTTTTATTATTTTAATTAATTGCTTAAACTAATACAATTCTATTTTAATTTTTATATTCCATCCTAATTAATATCTCTTACTTATTCTAATTGACATTCATACTATTTTTATATATTATTTAATTCTATATTCTTTTCCTAAATTTCTTATTAGAATTTCTATTGTATTTATTTTATTTCATCTTCTAATTTCTTGATTTAATTCTAATCACAATTTTGAACTTTTTTTGGACTTCCAAAATTAGTTAATTTTCCATAAGCTTTTTCATAATCATTATTTGATTATTACAACCTCCTATTTTCTCTTGTTAATTAATCTATTTTTTATTATAGAGGATCCATTTATTATAAAAGAGCCAAATTTTATTTGACTTCCATTTAGTTTTATTGTTGTAATTAATTAATCGTTTCCTTTTAGCTTATCCCTTATTTAATTAATTAATTCAATTTATCTTATAAGGACTAATTTAAATCTTCTATTTCCCTTAATCTAAGCTAATCATCTAAATTTTATTAAGTTAAATTTGTATTATTTGAAATTAACTCTAATATCTATTTTTATTGTTACTATAATTTTAATTAATCTAATTATGTTCCAGTTAAATTATTTTTTAAATTATCCAATTCTTATTTTAGTTCATTAATTGTATTTTATTTAGATTGGACTTATTTATTTAAATCTTGTACCAATAAATCTTATTAAGTGTTCTTTTATATTGCTTTATCTAAATCTACTTCATAATTTGTAACTCTATTTTATAGATCTTCTAAATAAGTCTAATTATATCCCTTTTATTAATCATCTATTTTCAGTTTTTCATCTAATATTTATAATTGATTGATTATATGTTTTTAATCTTGATTCTATTTTTCTATATTTTATAATTAAAGTAATAGAATCTGCTATTATTCTTCCAATTAACTTATATGAATGTTTTTTTAATTCACTTCTTCCAACAAAGTTTAAATTTAAATTTATTATTTTTAATTTTCTATTTAAAACAGATTCTATTCTTATGTTAAGGTCTACTAAGATAATTCATATAGATTTTGAATATTATGATAATTCTTTTATATTTTTTCTTATAATATTTAATATTTATTAATAGTTCTTTAGAGATTATTTTGTAGGCTATCAATCTTGTTTTATAATAATGATATAATTTATTTTGTACTTTCTTCTATAAATAGTAATATCTAATAGTTGATATTTGGAAATATTTGATCGAAATTTTAATTTGATGTTTCTTATGAACTCCTTAATTCAATATTTTTTATTTGTTCTTCTTCTATAGATTATAAATTGTTTTACAAATTATTTACTATAGGATAATCAATTTATATTTGATTTTATAAATTTGAGAGTTCAACTTCTAAAGAGGCAATTTTTCGATTCAATTCCTAATTTTCTATTTCTAATTATTTTACTTTGTTTTCATTTTCATGAAGCTAAACTTCCTACTTTGTAATTTACAATGTAAGATTTTCGATAGTTAGATCCTTTTATTTTAAAGATGCTTCTTGATTTTCTAGTTAATTTTCTATTTTAGGTTGCATTTATGATAATCTTTAGACTTTAAGATTAGATTCTGAGTTTTCACTAAATAGCCTTTATATTTCTACAGTTTTGGAATGAAGTTCTTATTTATATTGTTTAATTTGTTTTTCATAAATTTCTAATCTGAGTTAGATGAGTCTAATTTATTCTGTTAATTTGGTACAAAGTGTATCAAAATTTAATTATTATGGTTTTTCTGTAAGTAATTCTTCACTTGAATCACTAGAATCAGAACTTTCATTTGAAGTGACTGCTTCTAATTGTTTATCATGAGAAATAAGAAAATTTTGATATTTAGTAATATCTTCTTCTAATTTAGATTACAGTTATTTTTATACTTACAATTAATGATTTAACATCTCAACAGCATGTACTTGTTTTTATTTTTCTTATTTTAAATCTTCATTTTGATGATGTGATTCTAATAATTAAATTTCGAATTCAGATATTTTCTAACAAATGATTGTAGATTCTTTCTATTGAATTAATTCATTTTACTTAATTTCATTAATCAATTTATTATTATGTAAAATTAAATCTTCATTTTTTTATTCTAATAATCGAATATCATGATTCAGTTTTGATATAGTACTTTCTTATAATTATTTAACTTAAATATACTTTATTTCAGATTCTTTTAATTCATTTGTAAGTTTAATTATTTGTTATTTTAAAGTATTGATTTAATTTAGATTATCTTTTTCAATATTTTAGGTTTCTTATTAATATGATACTTATAGATCACTACTAAATGATTATGATTGGTTTATCTATACATTTTAGACTTGAATAATTTATTAAAGAGATTAGATATCAGTTTCTTTTTATAATAAAATGATTTCTTGTTGATTGTTACGATTTAATAAATCTTAACTTCTTTATTATACTAGATGTTATTGAGTTTAAGCAGCTGATTGTAATTATATTGAAGAGGATATAATTTATATTTCTGAGGATTGTTATTACAATTATTATTTTAGAAGGATATTATGGTTTTGAAGATCGGATAGTTGAATTTATAGGTTTTGATTATCTTTTTATAGAGTATCTATTTAGGAATGAAGATTTTCAGAAAGACTTTCATTTTTTTCTATTAATTCTCGATTGGTTTTATTTAGTTCATTATTTTCATTTATGATTAATGTGATTTCATCATCTTTGTCTTGAATTAAATTTTGAAATTGTTCTATTTTATTTTCATAGTCAACTTATTAAAGATCCAAATTAGCTTTTAGCTATTTATTTTATTCATTTAATAAGGAGGAGTTGTCAATTAGTTTTGAGAGTTCCATTGATTTGATATCTAGAGATTTATGTAAGTCTAGGATATCTCTTTGATAATCTTATGTTTTGAGATGTATCAATTTAATTTGTTGCTTGAGTTCAATGATTTAATCTTTATATTATTTGTTCTTTTTATCATATTTGGATTATAGTAATTAATTTTGTAAGACAGATTAAGTAAACTTGGATTGAAGTTCCATATTTTATTGTTGATAGTTCTAATATTCAGTTCTAAGATCTTCAATGATGGATTATTGTTATGATAATGATAGATGATGTTCAGATTTGAGAGTATCAATTTATTGATTAGAAGTTTCTATTTCTTCATTGAGGAATTCAATGTCATCTTATAATTTTTGGATGAGGAGAGTTTAGTTTTTATTGACCTGTTTGAGAAGCATCTCATTATTTGAATTTAACATTAATATTTTAAAAAATGATTTAGTAGTAAGTTTAACAAGAGGAAGTACAAAAGTAAGACACAAAGGATGAGGGAAGAAATGCTTCTTCTTATGGAGAGGAAGGTAGAAAAGGGCAATCTAAGAGACGTGATTCTTCGAATGAGTCATACTCTAATTAATCATCATCTTTTGAGAATAAGATTGGAAAACGTTACTATCCACATAGTGAATTCAAGATTCATTTTTATGTAAGACATGTACATATGAATGGGATGAGTACTAATGAATTCTTGAGTTTCATTAAGAGAAAAGGTAATGTATGGTAATATTTAGTGAATTTGGCTGGATCATGTGATGTGGTCTAAATATTTAATAGTCAAGGTTCTTATTGTGATGTGGCTATTGGAATGACCAATGATGATAATGCAAAATTAGTATATATTGGGAAGAAGCATTTCAATTTTGGAAGGAATGGTATAATGAAATAATCATTATAAATAGGAAGATAGAAGGAAGTTGTTGAATTAAGTGATGCCTTTAAAAACTATTTAGAAAATAAGAATATGTTAGATAAGGAACATTTAGAACGATCTTTAAGAAGAAATGTAATAATAGAGAGTTGAATGTAGTAATAATCAAAGGGAAGAAGTGATAGTAGTGAGTCATCAAGAAGATACAAGAGTAGAAGTGTTAGTAAGAAGAAGAAGAGTAAGAAGGTGGACAACAAGTAATCTTAAGGTTAAGGATCTCGTCGGAGATCTCCATCTTCTTCAAGTGAACCAAGAAGACCCAAGTAGGTCAAGAAGAATAGATAATCATCTAGGAGTTCTTCTTTAGATTTAAATAAGGATTAATTAAATGTTTAACCTATTAAACCTTAACAAGTGTTCACTGATAAGAATAGTGTTTATATCTTTTCTATACCACAAGAAGTTAATGAAAATGATGTTATCTAAGAGATTGTTACTCATCATAAACAGAATGCACCTATTAATCATACTTGGAGTTATTATTTATTTAAATTATTAAGACACTTCTGATAAGATGCAATATTTGGAATTATAATTTTAAGATGAAAATACTGCTCAATTTTTAGTCAATTTGAGGCCCTGTTTGCAAGTAAAGGGCATACCTCTTTTGGTTGTGGCTAAAAAATAAAGACCTGTTTAAGATTTATTGAGGAATTATGAGGTGCAAGTTGAATTAGATAGAGATGTACCTCCTTTTAATGTCTATTTGGAGTTTAAAAAGTATGGAGATCTAATTGGAATATATGTTTTTTAGTAAAATAGGAAGTATGGCACCTATTTAATTTTCAAGTTATTTACTCTTGTATTCATCGTCCTCTTAATTGCAGGAGGCATTACGTCCTCCAGTCCATTTATAATTGGTCATTAATGATTAATCTGTTAATGCTAACGCCAAGATTATTGATAAACCTATTGATATCCAACGACCATTTATCAAAGAAACTTTAGCTTATTAGCTTAGCACTTAATAGGATAACAGTATTTCAATTCTTATATTATAGAAGATAGAAAAAGAAAAGATAAAAAATGAGAAGCCATTTAATTTAATATTCAAACAATATAATTATTTTCATGTGGTGAAAGAATTATCATAAATCTCCTTTCTCCCCTCATTCAATTTATTTAATATTAATTTTTAATTTATGGGAATTTTCATATGCTAATTAAACCTCAATTTACTCAATTATAGAGATGGTGAATCATCTTCTATAAAATATATAAGAATTATTGACTACTGTCATCATATAATTACTCCTTCTTTTTCCGAATACCCATTTCATTCGTTTTTATGCCATCTTATGTCATTATTCTCTTAGGTAAATTACTATTTATTTATGCACCCTTATAAAACACTATTGTTGCAAAAACTACTAACCTGAAATTACTATTGAACTATTAAATATTCGTAATATATAATTTGTTTATTATTCTATAAAAAATACTCAATTTAGAACATCACATATTTGTTTATAATAGTTAGAAGAAGTAGATTCTCTTTCACAGTTATTATACTTTAAAATAGGAAACCTGTTCCTAATACTAAAGCTATAAATTTTCAACAGGACAAATCAAATCGATTTCCTTATTTCCTTAAACCATTTCATTAATCTAATTCAAATCCTGTTGTGGTATAATACTCTCTAAAATAAAGAAATCATATTATAATTCCACTCATTTTTTTTATTAGATCTATTTCCATTTAAGAATATTATTAACTTACTAATTAATAAATATGTTAAACTTTAAACACTTACTTGTTTTTGATTTAGCATATTCTCTAACATTAATTAATTTCAATAACTGATAATCAAATAGATATTTTTAGATCAGAATAATAATAGTACTTAGAAATCTCTAATTTTAATTTAATACAGAATTATAGATTCACTTCCTATAAGATACTTTGGAATTTAAAAATGGATAAAAAATATTGATATGATAAGATATGATATGATTAAAAATAATGGAAAATTCTAGACACTTTTAATTTAATTTGATTGTTTTAAATAGATATTATTATATCTTTTTTTCTGTATAAACAAATTACTATAATTAGATAATATTAAATGTAAATTAATCATAATATAATTGTAACTTAATGAATGATCGATATATGAATGGTAAGTCATTATTGTAATCATGAGCCATGTGAATAATAAAGCTGTAATAATTGAAGGGGAATATACCCTTTAATCTATTGGCCATTTTTCATTCAATGGACTAAATAGGATATAATGAAATAGATCAAAATGTTTTAATAATACAAAACAAAAATATAAATAAAAAGATGAAGGGATACTTCATTTATAAGCCATATTTGGCCATATGAGCATTGTGTCCAACCCCTCATTCTAAATTTTTAGAATTTATGCAGGGATGACTATCATGAAAACCTTTTTTTCTTGAATAAATTGTTACCATATGATGAAACCATAGCCAGAATCATCAAGGTTCAAAAAAGGGTCCCTTCAAAATAGAAATTACGAGATCAATTAAATAATAGAGTGGGACTAATTCAACCTTTTTTGTGTTGTTTTTGAATACAATAAATTACTTGATTTTATGATAATAGTCAAGAGTCTTTTGATTCTTGTATAATTAATAGAAGATATATATCTAAACGTCAAAATAGGTTCAGTTACCAAAGTGTATCATTATGATATCTTAAAGTGAGACAAGTTCATTCAAATTAGATGTCAGCCCATATAAATGTCATTAATTAATTTATGTACTATATAAATATATTTATTTAAACATGATTAATATTGAAATAATTAGATTAAGTAAATGAGCAGATAAGAAAGAATGAGTATGAGAATGCATTAAATTTTATATAATATTTATATATGAAATAATAGTCAAATAGAAAATTATTAGAGTTGAGACAGAGTGTGAAACAATCACTTTTTAAATCAGTAAAGACAGAAAGATCTTAATATCCGACTGAAACTAAGAGATCAAAATCTATTACATAATGGACATAATTTACATTGTTTAAATAAAATCAGCAATCTAAAATCACTAAATTTCATGATGTTTACAAAATGACCAAAAAAATTGGAATTGGTGCTCATGGAGTAGTTAAGATATGTTATAAAATTTAAGATTAACTAAAAATAAACTATGCAGTTAAAAAATTATCATGTCAAAACGATCCTGAATTAATACGAACTATCATTTAAACCTTTAATATCAATAGAACTTTGAATAATCATCCAAATATTATCAGATCATATGATTTGTATATTGATGAAAATGAATAAGTTGCTTATTGGGTTATGGAATATTGTAATTACAAAAGTCTCTAATCATATATGTAGAAATCAATACCTGATGCTGTGATCTAATAAATTATGAAATTGTTGGCTCAAACCATAACTGAAATCCATAAGAAAGGCATTTGTCATAGAGATTTAAAGCCAGATAATATATTAGTAAAATTGCATGGTTAAATTGATATCAAAATTATTGATTTTGGTGTATCTAAGAAATTCATGGTCAAAAAGAAAAATGATAAAATATATCATGAAATGTGGACAAGAACTGGTTCTCTACTTTATTAAGCACCTGAAACATTTCTAGGTGGTGGATATGATGAAAAAGGTATCTTAACATTATGTTATTTTAGTTGATGTATGGAGTGTTGGTGTCATCCTATATCAACTCCTTTGTGGTAAATTTCCATTTTTTTGTGAATCCAAATTAGATACAATAGAGTTGATTACTGATCCCAATCTCACTATTAATTAAAATAAGGATTTATAACTATTATAACCACTTTAGATTGATTTATTAAAAAGACTTTTAAATAAGAATCCAGAAAAACGATTAACCGCTGAAGAATTCTCATTACATCCTTGGATTAACTAAGTGAGTACATAAAAGTCAATGTCTAGTGATGATTTATAAATCAACAAGAGTAGTGAAATTACTACATCTGTCAATCTTGATGAAACATAAATAAAAATTGATTTTTCTAATCATATTCATTACACTCAAAAGCAATTTTAAGATTTACTTATACAAATAAAAGATCATGTAATTGAGGATTCTTAAAGTAGAAAGAGCAGTTATTAAATACTCTCAGCTCATACATCTTATGATGCGTCTCCTATCAATTAAATAGATGAAACACAATAATTAAAAACTAAAAAATGAATTCGTAAGTAATTGAAAATTTGTTAAAGTTGTATTTATTTTTGTATAATAAAATTTATATAATGATGATTAATTATATAATCTTTTATCTCTTTTAAAAGTAATTTGATAAATACGAGATTGTATAAATAATGAAAATTAAACTTGTTGGAAACAACATAGAGAAAGACATCAGTCGGGAAAATTTAACTGAAAATTAAAAATAAATTGCGATCTTTGATAAATTAAAATAATTGATACTTACTCATTAAAACAGCTTTAATTAATGACTTAATAAAATAGTTTTTTAAACCCAATTAAACCCAATTTTTATTAAATATTAGAGTTTCTTTAACCTCATACCAATATTTTAAAGATTTATAAACCATTGAAAAGTTCCTATAATAATTCAACCTTACTTTTCTGAATTATTGTTTATGTTTAGAAATTTATGCAATTCTA
This sequence comes from Paramecium biaurelia, assembly GCA_000733385.1. NCBI lineage: Eukaryota > Ciliophora > Oligohymenophorea > Peniculida > Parameciidae > Paramecium > Paramecium biaurelia. Next base: position 8,943 of record JPFL01000440.1, read on the forward strand.
CAACTCTTAAATTAATGAATCATATAAGCTTATGTTATTATAGTCTGATAGTGTATTTATTATCTGACATTTTATTTAAATAAAAAAAGTAACTATATCAATTTTTAATAGTGGTTTACCAAATTTAAAGTTTTTGGAACTTAACTAAGCCTCATGCAAATCTTTTAAATTTGGGCTTTCTGGCTTTACTCAGTGAACCAATTTATTGATTCATCTTTATTCTATTTAATTTAAATTTATATTATTCATTTTTTATATCATTATAAGAAAGTTAAAAATCATTATATACAAATTTTATTGTGAATAAACTCCATCCTTTAGTCTCAATAATCCTATATGTATTTCTCTCATTTAACCAACTATTATATTCTAAATGTTAAATTTTGATATATAATTTAAATTTAATAGATAATTAGAAAGTATAAATTACATTCATTTACATACTCTCTTCCATCCTAAAATTTATTCATTTCTATCCCACCAATATTAATATTAATGTTCCAATCTATTATTATACTTTAATTTAATACCCAACTCTTATTTATGTGATTTCATATTAATTGTTGATTTAATTCATTTTAAGTTTTCTTGAGTAATCATTTTGTATCCATCCAGCATCTTCATAATTTTATTCAGCAACACAAACATATTCATTACCAACTTCAACTACAACAGCAACATGTCCATAAGGTTATTTTTTAGTTTTTGGATAAATAATTAAATCTCCAATTAAAGGAGGTCTATTTATATTAATATATACTATTACTAATTTTCTTTATTTGAGAATGTCTAAAATTATAATGTCTTATTAATAGTTCTTAAATCATCCACATAATTTAATTTATATATTTCATCTGCACAATTTATGTCCTTAAATGCAACTGCAAAATTCATCACTAGAAATCATCTTGCATATTCTACACATTGATATCTATCTTTTAACTTAGATCTTACTTAACTCCTAATAATACATCCCTCATTAATCCTGATTTTTCTTTTTTTAAAATACTTTTATAACTATTCCATTTATTATGATCATAATTTATCCCAACATTTGAATATGCTTTGACATTCTACGCTTCTCCTAAAACAGATCCCCACTAAACTTTATTGTTTTATCTCATAATAATATATTTAAATAATAATTTCTGAATTCTTATTTCTTATATAATAACTTATTAAAATAAATTTGACATTCTTTTCATCAAAACATGAATTATGAATTATTATAGATACTTTATAGATTTTTTCAATTAATTCTTTTGTATCAAATAACTATTTCATTATTATTTTCTAATATATTAATTTCTTTAAGAGGATATTTATGTTTGAATTAGACTTCCAAAGAAATGAAGAAACATAAGAAATAGATTCAATACTATAAAGATAATCAAGATATAATAAAAAAATAAGAAAGTTATAAATTATAAATTATAAATCTTATGTTTTTTAAATTCTCAAATTAAGTTATAACATATAAGATTATATATAGCTAATTATATATCTATATTATTCAATTATTCACATTAAGAAGATTTACTTTTACATGAATAATGGTGATTCATTAACTGTGTCTTAGTAACATCCTTTGACAATTTGTTTTTTACTAAGAAAATTATTTTGGATGGCAACCAATTGATCATCACTCATCAATTTACTATTATATCCAGCAAATAATTTATTCGATCCTTTTCGATTTATTTAAGATGATCCATGTATATCTTGACTTACTCGAATTCCATAAGCAGTTTATATTTCTGAGGTGTGACTATATATTTGAGAGAGTGTTTATGTATTTTATTAAAACTATCTCAAACAAAGCATAAGATCATTAAGTAAAAGGATTTTGGGTTAAAATTTACCAGATGATATTTCTTGTTGTTTTTGTTTATTAATCTGAATTTCTAAATTACTATATAATTATCGAGTCTCTTGAGGTGCTGCTGGTTTTTCTTATTCTGACTTTTATTCTGAGATTTTCCTTTAAGGTTTTATATTGAATGCTGTTAATCCAATAAGAGCATTTTATTTAACAACTAAAGGTGGTTTAGTTGGTTGAGAGTTGACTCTTTGATGATGAGTTGTTGATTAGAAAATTAACTATTTAATTTCACTATCAGTTGCTTTGGATTACAATTATATGATTATCTTATCAACTGTATTCTTCAATGTTTATGTTATCTATTACTGATTTTTAATGTAATTAAGAAATGTAATAAAGGCTTCTCTAAGTTCCATTAATTAATTTAATGAAAAGTGTGGAACAGTTATTTCCTCAATTTGAGATTGTCAATATACTTAAATAAACCTAATTTAAGAAGTCAATAATAGTAAAAAGAAGTGGTTATTATTACATGTTGAGAATATTTACATTAGAAGGTATTCCAAAAGAAAGAGTACAAAATATAATTAAAATACTCTCTAAGTTATCTAATCAAAATAACCTACATATTGTTAAGTTTTATGAAGCATCTATTGATTAAGATATGACATATTTAGGGTAATATCATAAATATGATTATTAGAATAGTAAGTGATTATTTAGATAAATAATATGAATATCCTATGCATGAACGAGATATATGGAATGTGATTTAAGAAGTATCATATCAGTATTATTTATTTAGATATCTTAAGCTTTATAATTATTTCATCCTAAAAGAGTTCATGGGAAATTGTAATTATCAAATTTGTTTAAAGGCTAAACAAATACTATTTTAGGAGAGATGAACGTTCTTTTTTATTTACATAAACAAAATTATACAGATACATATTTATTAGCTCCAGAATTTATCAGAACATAAACTTATGATTATAAATCTGATATTTGGATGATTGGATATATGTTATATTAGATGATGTTCAAGGATCCATTAATAATAGCTAATAATGTAGATGTATTACACAAGAAGATTTTAAAAGGAATACATATTACATATAATCCTAATTATAGTCTTAATTTAAATAATTTGTTAAAGTTGATGTTATGTTATGATCCTGAACTTAGACCTAATATAGAGTAAATCTCTATTTATTGTTAATAAGCTTAAGTATCTTAAGAGGAAATTAATTTGAATAGAATTTTACCAAAATTTAAGACAGATAAATTGATACTATATAAAAAGAGGATTGAAAAAAGACAAAAACCTATTTAGAATATTGTTTATTTAAGTCAAGATCATTACAAATAACCTTATTTCCCTCCTTCTAAAGTAAAGAAATAAAATTAACAATCAAAATCTAAATAACATACATCTGCTTCAGATTTACATTATGCATAAAAAACAATGTATTCATTGTCATTGCCAAAAGTTTTGAATTATCAATTTAGTAAATTAAATATTAAAGATAATCAAGAATAATAATAATATGATATGTATATAAAATTATTTATTAGATTCTAGTTTATAAACTAAATCACATATTTAGTAATAATAATAAATTGAAAATCTTATTAGAATCTAAAAAAACATTGTATAAACAACAACACATAGGAAAAGTCATAATTAAATTTCATTTTTCAATAGAATATATTGAACAAAAATAAAAAGGGTATTTTATTGATATTAATGTTTTTTGTTAATTTTATAATTAATTTATGAAGCAGAGATACTAAAATGAAAATTGTCATAGTAATATCTAAACTCATCGATCAGAGAGATCTAGTAGTTCTAATATCTTTTAGGATTTAACTAACAATAGTATTTTGTTAAAATTAAATCAAGTAGGATAATTATTATTTACAAAAAAACCAATTCGTGGGAATAGATAAGTTAAATAAGATTTATAATTAAATGAGCATGATATTCAATTACAATAGAGTAGATAGTACAAACAAAAAAAAATTTAATAACTAAAAATTTAGTTATAAACTTTAAAATAGAATTATGATAAATAAGCAATATCATAATTTAATTTACATAAAACTATAGATAACACTGTTAAAAAATTACTTGAACTCAAAGCTTAGATTAATATCAATCACATTGAAGAACCTTGGTAAGATATAATCAAAATGGAGAAAGATATATTTGGGAATGAAGATAATATTATTAAATAAATGCCCATTTAAAATTTCAATGAAGTTATATCAGGCCATTAGTTAACTATATTAGAATTGGTTTCTTAATAGTAAAATTTGCAACAATAAAATTATTGGATTGCTTAAATGAAACTGTTACATGAAACTTTTATTTAGAAAAATTTAACTATTGGATAGATCCTTAAACCTAAAGAAATTCCAGATAATTTAGAATAATCAATTGAGATCTCATATGAAGAATTTACTTAATCATTTGGCAAAAAGTGCTGATCTATAATATTAATTAATTTATTATTTTAATGGATTCTGAATTTGATGAAGTGATGAAAATATTCAGGACAAATTTACCATATGAAGAAGTTCAAGGGATGGTATCATCATATCTTGAAAAATGGTAAATTGAATATATTAGGAATGTGGAATCTGAAGATTATAAAGTAATCAATTGATCTATTATATAGAAAGCTTTTAAAATTGCTAAGAAAGTTTGTGTAATATTGTAATAGAATCTTAAGTATCTCTGTTTAAAGATTCAAAATTAACTTCCTAATATTAAGGATATTAAAGACATGATTATAACAATATTAGATGATTATAGATAATTTTCAGATGCAGAAATAAGTTAAATGTTTGATCTCAAAGTTAAATTAAAAAATAATGATGATGTTTTACCCTTTGAATTGAAAAGGCTACAAGAGTTTTTAGAGTAATATAACATTAATAACAATAGAGATCATTTATTTATTTTAATCTCATTTGTCAATAATATTGGTACTATTGAAATTCTAAGAAAAAAAACTTAAATTGGATTGAATTATATTTGTAGAGCCTTATCTATCCGATCTTATTTGATGACAAAAAATTTATTTGTTTATCAATAGATTCAGTTGTAATTGAATATCTGTTTTGCATTAAATTAATACAAATAACCTTAATAAGCTATTTAATTGATTACAGTTCCAATGTAGAATTTAGAAGCATTAAATTAAGATAGCAAAACTCATGATTTTCTAATTAAGAATAGAATTATTTTTTCATTAATTGAATATTCAATTAACAATAACTAAAAGGCAATGATTCCATATCCAAAAGAAATTCCACCTTATTAGGTTCATTATCACTTACTTTTAGGATATTAATTCTTTGCTTAAATTTTTGAACTTTTAGGAAAGTATAGTAATGATTTTATAAAATTTTAATTAGAACTAAATCCTAATAAGAATGTTAATAGTATTATAATAGAATGTATGATGAATACAAAAGAATGAATCCTAAGGCATTTGAATAATTAAAATAGAAATAAGAATTATTAGCATAATTATAATAACAGACATCAAGATAGAATACATAATAAAAATAGGAGAAATAAAAAACAGAACCTATTTAAGTAGAAAAAGAGGAAATAGATAGTGATAGAGGGATTGAGGATAATTCAATTGTATTTTTTTAATCTTGGGAAGATGATTCCTTCAATGTAGCAATGAATTTAAGAGAAGAATAAGAGTATTATGTTAAGATATAAAATTTTAGTTGTTTGGAGATAATAATTTATTCTGTTGAGATAGGATTTACAAAAAAGATGTACATTTCACTATTAGACTTAAGAGGAGATTATAAGGATATATAGACTTATCAATATCTATTTAATCAAATTTAAGTAATAGATTTAGAGAGAGCATAATTCGATTTAGTCAATTAGAAATGGTATGAAACAATATCTGGTTGTATGCATAGAATAGCTAATTGAAATGATATAATTAATTTTATGTTTAAAAATATACCAAGACATATTGTTTTGGATATCTTGTAATACTTGAGTATTTAAGACATTTTGAGAATGAGAAGAGTCAACAGATAATTATGGATGATAATCTAGGCTCATTATCAAATGAGTTTGTTTTAATGTAGTTCTTAGATAGACTTGTCAAAATATAAAATTAAAGGAGTAATGTTACAAATAGTGGCTAAGGATTCAGGAGTGAGTAAGCATAAACCAATGCAAAACTATTTAATGAAGTTGTGTAGTGGAAAAATAGAATTGTCTTATTATGATAGTGCATATTTGAAGATAGGATCAGATGAAATAGTATATATGGTTTAGAAGGGAAAGGAGAAGGAAATCATTCGAAATTTAGAAATTGTGGGAGTCTCTCCATCATCAATTAGTGTGTATCCAAATTCTTCATCATGTAAAATACTATCAATTTTATGTATGATACTTTATATGTGATCAAATTATGCTTTTTCTTTTATAATCCAAAGTTATGAATGGATTGTCATTAAATATATGTATAATTAAGCAAAATATCAATTGAATCTATTCTGATTTTATTAATTATAAAAAATGTCAATCAATTCATCACACATCTCAGTGCAAGTTGGCCCATTTTATGAAGGAGAAGGAGCTTGGAATTTGAGGTATAAGATATTTTTAGACGTTAGTTTTAAGGCTCTTATCAATAAGTAAGCTGCAACATAACAATTGGAATAACTATAAAAATAAACAGGAGGAAATTTGGATACAGAATGGGGAGTTGTGCTTGCTTTGAAGACAATAGATGGAAAGGCTTAAGAATTGTAGAAATTTCTGAATGAGAAAATAATTCCTACTCTTGAATTAGAAGAAGGCTTAGTATTGAAGTCTCATTGTGAAGGAACAACTTTATGGCTATCATTTTAATTAAAACCTAATGAGATAGAAGAACTCAAAGAAGGATTCAATATGATCTATGGTCAAGGTAAAGATATAATATATTTAAAATAATATTAGGTTTAGAAGAATTTGCTGAAAAGAATGAGAATTCTATATAAATGTTATTGTCATCCAATACAGATTTTACATTTGCTAGTGAACTTCTCAAGAAAGGTGACAGATTTATGTCAGTTGTAATGAGAAGCCTGAAATTCATTCTGAAATTGGATATTGCTTAAGATATGGCATAAACAGTCAAAAATATACTTGAAAATCTTGCACCTGATGTTGCCAATGACCCTCAAATGAATTTATTACTAAAATTTAAGAATTTCAAAGTTGATTTGGAATTCAAGAGTTCTGATGATTGTCCTGAATTCATTAGACAAAATGGATTTTTTGGAAAAAAGATTTAAAAATGGATGTAAGATGGAGAGTTAGCTGTATAAAGTGAATATGGAATAGCAATTCTAAAACAAATTCAAGAAGTAATCATTTAAATTATTGTAGAACTTGCCAAATTTGGAAACTGATATCTATTTTACAATTCCTAATTTCTTGGCCGTTAATGGAAATATTAAATTACCAGGACTTGGTTAATTCTTATTGGAATATGGAAACTTAATAGAGAAACTGTGAAATAAATATAATATTTCATTGTTAAAATATAAACATAATTCATATTGTGATTTAATAATTTTTAATGTTTACTTTATTATTAATTCCATTTGTTGATGCTCTACTCTCTAACTTTGAGTATGTATAGGTGACATCTTAATTGGAATATTCTGCATATACATTTAGAGGTGTTATTACAGTGATTCCACAGACAAAAAATATCTTATTATGGAAATGTCATGATCTAGAAGAAGCAATACCAAATATTTCATTCAATCTTCTTGAAAATGGAACGATATTAAAGCTCAATGACTTTAATCTTTAATATGAATATGAAGTTAAGCCCAATCCTTAATTGACTTTTACTTACTAAGACTCCACGTAAGGAAAATTAGTAATAGATTATTTAACATTCAAAAATCCAGAATATGCTCATTAATTAAAATAAATTGTTGATCAAGTAATTATAGATGAGTACACTGTTGATTGGGATACTGTTCATTATAATTTGAATGGTCTTTAAGATAATTTAGTTTAGTTTTGTAAGAAACATTAAGAATTTAAAACAGAGTTGTGAATTATAATAATAAATTCAAATATCATTATCCTCTTTCAATAATCTTGGCTTTAACTTTATCAACCAATTCTAACTCTTATTTTCTTACTGATGTTGCCTTTTCATATTCTGAAGCAGAATCATTACACATTCTAGTAGCACTGTCAAAGATTTCTCCATTTCTCACCTAAAAAAGGTTATAATTAATTATATATACTTTCTTTCCTCTAGCACTATCAATGATAGCTGATTATTGATCTTAACAAATATCCATTGTGGTAATATGATCTCTCAATTTGTTTTCAGTTCTCTTCAAATTATTGTAGTATTCAACTAAATGAACTCTTCTGTCATCATATTCTTATATTGATTAATCTTCTTCTTCAGAAATCTTCTACAAATTAGTATACAGATTTTATTCTAAGTTTTATAATAATTACTTAAGTCTTTCAAATACTTCAATGTAACTATAGATTAATTTTTAAATCAATACCCTCCATTCTGAGTTAACATTTATGCGAAAATACTTGAAATTTAGCTCATTATATTAGTTGTCTTCAATTTTACTGCATCTTATATCATTCTCAATGATATCTCAGACATTTAAGCTAATGAAGCACCTCCAGATTGGAAACTATCTAATATTTTCAAACTTTCTTAGATCGATCTTAAAGCATCAATATGATCCTATTTCTTTGCATTATAATTTGAAGCACCAGCCTATCTAATCGAATCCAAAATCTTGATATCTGTATCAGTAGCCTTATATTTATTATTCTCTTAATACTTTTTAGCTATCTAAATTGTTATCGAGTTCAGCATCAGCCTTCTTCTTAGAAGTAGAACAATTTTCATATTACTCAGTTGCTCTGTTCAAAACTTACTCTGCATCTTTAACATCCTTTGTTCTCAATTCTAATTCAGCATTGCATTAATTTCTTTAATCTGTAAATAATTAATCATGTCTGATTTATTCTGAATCAATTGATGCTCTTAAGCTATTCAAAAAGTTGACTGCTGTATCAATAGAACCACCTGAAGTTAATTTGCTTTCCAATTCTGTCAAGATACTTACAAGAGAAGGCTTGCTTTTACCAATGATTGGATATCTAGTCTATATTAATGAAACCTACCTATTGGTAAGATTACCAGCTAATGCATTTCCTGCTAACAATAACACTAGAGTCACAGCAATTAGTTTCATAATTATATTATAAAAAAACGGATTACTCTTAATATTAATTCATATAATCAAAAAAGTTATTAATAAAACAAAATGTAACTTTATTGTTATTGCACATCCATTTTATTTGCTTGTTTAATTCTTTAATCATTAAACAACCACCATTTGTGTTATCTTCTACCATATGAATAATAATGTCCTTATTCTAATGAACCAGAATGTACTATTACTCCAATCAATTTATATTCTGTATTACAGAAATTAGATTCAATAGAAAATTTAATTTACTAAGTTATTTTAGTCTACTTAGGAAAAAACTTAAATCTCTTTAAGTGCAATATAAGATATCTAGGTAAATTAGTTATTCTTGTTTTCTTTATTGCTATTTTTTTCTTATGGCAATTATCACATTGATAATCCTATATTAATTCATCCTTCAAAAACTCTTCTAATGATTAATTTACTGTAGACACTTTTGTCAAGGCTAATGATAAAGTAAGAAATTCCTCATTGATTATAGATTTATGTTTACAATTCTTACAAATTAACTCACTTACTATCTAACCTTTTAGATATTTCTTTACAATATTCTCTAATTTTTATTACTATTTTTTTTCTTATTCCTTATTTACTTCTATTATTTCATCTTCCATCATAGATATCAAATATAAAAAAAACTCCTATGCATCATGCTGATATTTTGGATTGAACTTCTTGCTTATTGTAGTTCTCAAATTGTTTATTTTAATATAGTCACTCGAAGTATCTCTCATTTACAATAGCATCTCCTTATAACCTTAACAATATATCATTTTCTATCCATTATGTCTATTAATACTGTTTAATATAAAATGATTCAATTCCTGAATGCACATTAAACATTAAAGGATTGAGTGCATATAGCAAAAAAATAACTCATTCTTTAATCCTTTAATTGGAATTTCTGATGGAAGTTCTTATTATGAAATACTTGACATCATGCTTATATCAGCTGATTTTGCTCTATCAGTTGTTGATGAAATAGCCGATACTGGAGATGGAGGTACCTTATCCTCCAAAAGTTCAGGACCACCACCATACTCTTCAAGCAAAAACTTCCAAACTGTATCGGTCAATACAAAATAATCTCTATTACGAATTGGCTCTTTAATTTATAATAAAGTGGTGTTATCAATTGGACCTGGTAGAGTATTAGAGTTTTCATAAAGGTAATTTGTATATTTCAATGCCCAAGTTCCATTTAATCTGTAGCAAACAGGTTCATAATTCTTTTTGATGTTAACTAATCTTTTTATCAGTTAACATTCTAATTCTCTTCTAGCATTTCCTTAAGCACATCTGAATTATAATAAAAGCCCTAGAATTTGTGGACCTTCCATTGAAAAGGATGGGGCTTTTTTAGGAGGAAATTATGGTACTTGCTGATTGATGGAGCTGCTTTTGTTATACTATTTATTACAATACTTATCCTCCTCATTGAGATTTTCACTATTATTGTCATTGTCTCTAAATTGTTGCATTTTAATATATAAACTTAATAACAAATAAAATAGCAACCAAACAAAAAAATAGTATTATCTAATTTAAATCTACCCATATTAATATTATATTTCAGAATGAATTTAACAAATTTTTATAATAATTTATTGTTCAATTTTAAAACAATGCTTAAAATAAACAATCTATTGAGTAATCTAATAATAAATATATTAATATTATTTAAGTATTAAAAATATATAAAATATACTTTTGTGAATAGAAAAAAAAGATAGAACTTTATGAAAAATTACAAATAATTATCTTTTTTAAGATAAATTCAAGAAGGAGTAAAATTATTAAATCAATTTAATACATAATTTAAATTTTAAGAAAAAATACTCTAAATATTCAATTATAATTCTTTTATTAATGACATGAATGGTTTATATATGATATCTGTTAACCCTTTCGCAAATTATAAATTATTGTTGTAGTAAATTAGTAAGCCATATTTTTATATAACCAATGTAATTGACTACAATAACTTTTACATGTGTTAAATTATAGTTTAGCAGAACAATTATAAGAGGTCATATAAATCAATTAAATTTTCATATAGTTATTATTATATCCTATTTGAAGTTTACACAGATTTCTATTCATAGAGACAAATAAGAATAGATAAAGCTGAACTTTTATTTTTCATATTTTCAAATATCACTCTGAATGTTAATCCTTTATTAAGATTTGAAAAAATAAATATAAATAATTTTAAATTAATCCATACTCATGAGTTTTACTCCATATTCTTCACAATTTCTATACACATAGTATTGTTGACCTATTTGGTGAGGGAATTTTCAATTTTAAAAAGAGAGTAAAAAACCTTTAGAGACTAACTTTCGGGCTGATGAGTTTATTTAAAAATAAAATTTAAAGAAAGAAAAAATGAATCATTAAAAATGGTTCAGATCTTTTATTCAACTAAACTTATTTTAAGAAAGAATCATAGCAATAAAATAATATTTTCATCAATTAAAAAAAATGAAGATTAAAAAACTACTCAAAATAAACCTTTATTGAGCTAATTAGATATGATTCAAAACAAACTATGTGTGAATGTCTTTTAGATTAAGAAGATTATTGCATATCAGTTCTTTATTGAATAAAAAATTTAAAAATAAATGTACTGCATTTTAAAGATATTAAAATAGATATAAATACTATATAAAGATAGTTGTTTTAAAATCATATGTTATGAGTTGTTTATTTTATCTTCAATACTATATTTATAGAGTATTGAGAATTTTTAAATATTTAATTAATTATTTACTTAATAAAAGAGATATGAAGTTAAGAAAGAGCAAAGCCACAAGAATAATGATTTTAAAATAGTTTTTTTTTTCTAAATTAAAACTATATATCATAATCTCTTTTTGAACTTTAGAGTTTGTTTTACAGATTAGATATTTGAAGTCTAACTAAAAATGGTAAATTCTTCGATATCTTTCTGGTATTGTTTTTATATAGTCTATTTAGATAAATGTTCTTTGTGGGCAATTGAAAATAGTTTGTGTTTAAGTAATTTTTAAGGTGATGGTCGTTTAATTGGATCCTATTCTAGTAATTTTCGTATGAAATCACCTAAAATAGAATCAAAAGCATTAAGTCTAGTTAGATCAAGATCATTCTTAATATGATTGAATGACATCTCTTGCTAGGTTTTACCAAATGGATTGTGTCCAAGTAACCTTAGATAATATTTAACAAAGTACAATTGAAATAAGGAAATGCCAACTTGATAAACATTTGCTTTGGTTGTTAGTTTTTAATTGATCTTAAAGTATTCAGGAGGAGAATAACCAATATTTACACATCTGAATTAATAAGGAGATATAATTACATTCTTCTGTCAACATTATAATAGGCTTAATAATAGGAAGCCAGAACAATATCTTATGAATTTGGATTGATGTACAGATTTTTTAAATCAAGACTTGGATGTATAATGCTCTTTTCATCTAATGCTAATAATACTATAGAGTTTATAGTTTAATAATTTACATAGTACTAATTAGTGTGCTGCATGAGACATAAAACAAAGGTTATCTAATTGAGTGTGATTGTAATATAGAGATAATTTTATTAAATCTTTTTTCGAATAAATGTAAGAATATTACACTCCATCATAGTATAGAGCATCTACTTAAATCAGAGAAGGTATAGAAGTGATATGTAAGTCTTATATTATTTAAATTTCTTAAGGAATATATCTCTCTCTTTCAAATGTAACCTAAGAATAGAATGACATATCTAAGTTATCGTCTATTTGAGGCAGTATGACATGTTCACAGTACTTCATTTGTCTTGAGGAATCGAATATTGATTTTAACTAGTAAATATTATTTCTAGACTTACTTGATAATCATGTTTCTCCTTGATAATTTCAATTGTTTTATTTGATGTTCCCTTTTTAAAAATATACTTTCCAGCACAGAATTTATATATACATAATAAATCTTCTGAGCTTCCATAAATAAAAAATTTAGATTCCTCTTATTCAATAATGAAAAATAGATTTCTAGGATGTCCAGCATTTAATTCCTCCAAAAAGTGATTCCAGTCCATTAAAATGGAGTTGTTCCAAAACTGAAACACTAATATAATTTTATTTACAGGATCCTACATTAAAAACATCAAGTTACCACTATTTTTAAGCCTACAGAAGTTTCTTGTAGACTAATGAACTTTGAATTAAATTCTGACTTCATAGTTTACTTCACTTATAAGCAAGATTTTTGCATTGACTTTATTTATATTTTATAATTACAAGATATTTAAGACTTATAATTCCTTGGTTATTTATTTTTACCATCTACTTCTTATCTATAAAATACAACTTGTGAAACATTTTAGTAATCAAATTTTTATACAAACAACGATAATGATATATATGTATTAGTATAATAACAGTCTTTTAAAAAAATAAATTTTAGAATCTAATAATAATTAAAAATTATTTTTTGATCCTGTAATAATTTTTAAATTTTATGACGTAAGTATAATATTATCTTAAAAATCTTCAATAAATTACAAGAATCTAGATATAAATGTAATGAATTTAACCAAATAATTCTAATTGGCTGCATTTCAAACAGTAAAATTATCTTAAAAAAAAGATAAATATTTCATAATTTTTGCTTTCCTATCACTAATTAAACCATTTTAAATTTAGGATATCATGTCAATTATCAAATTCTTAATGTATTATAATATAGGTTTCTATTAATTTCTATATATAGAGTCCTTTGGTTGTTTTTATTAATTATAAATTTATCATAAAAAATGGAAATCCTCATTTGAGTTTCCACCAACATCTATTGTATAGTTAATCCAATTTAATGTTCTTTCAACTTGATGATATGATTCAAATGTGTTATTTTTAATCAATTCCCTTTACTCTAAGCTCTCAAATTCCTTAATCAACCCTACAACAAAATTATTAAAGATTTCAACAAGCTAGAGAGAAAGTCAATCAGAAAATTAACTATATCTACAATGCTTCAAGTTATTTTGTTCATATAATTCATTTTATCAACATTCTAGAAATTAGAAATTTTGTACTGATTATAATTCAAGATCAAATATATTGTTAGATGCCAAAAATCTTTAGATTCATTACTTATGTATAACCATTATTAGCAATCAAACTAAATTTATCAATTGTAGTTGCCTGATATTGAGCAAATCAATTTAAAATATTCAAAAGATGAAAAATTACTATTGTCTAGCTTTGAATTAGCCTAATTCCACTTCAGGAATATAAGAAAAATGATGGTTATTGCCAAGTTCTTAGTTTAGTAGATCCAATTAGAAACTTTGAACTCCATCATCTGAATAATTAAAAGGATAATTTACATTATATATAACTAATAAATAATAAAAATAAAAAAACTATAAAGAATGATATATTTTGCTTAAACCTTCCAATTGTTCTATCTTATTGTTGGTATGTTCTTAATATATTAAGTCTCAAAACTAATCATATGTAACTAAATATTTAATTTCTATCCACAAATATAAAAGTGATACTTATATTTTTTTAACTTTTCGTTTAATTAATATGATTTTAAATTTACATTAGATCATAATAAAAACTATTAGAAAATACAAAAATTATATAAATAATTTAAGATAACTTTGTAATATAATGACAATAAAACTCATTATGATTTTTCTTAATCATAATTTAATGTTTTTTAACATTTGCTGTATTTCTCTCTCAATTTCAGATTATTATCCTTATTCATTATCTTCATCACTAGAATCATTATGTTGAGTAGAAATTAAACTTATCATTTCTCCATTTATTCCTTACAAAAAAGCTATCAAATAATTTCATTATGAATTACTTTTTAATTATTTTATTCCTAAATATTCTGTTCTTATTAAGCACCATAATGAATTAGTTTTTTTAGAGTCTCATCAAATTCAGATACCTTAAAAGTTAATATTGGACTATATCCTTTTGTTTATTATGCAAAACTAATAATGATGTAGAATTAAACTTATTAACTCGATAAAAGCAAATCTTAAATTTCCTTGAATCTTGTAGTTCCAAATATGTTTCACTCATCAATGCAATCTTCAAACCGAAACAGACAGAGTATAGAATAGAGGTTTTTTCTAATTCATTTGCAAATATCATTATTTGTGACAATGACTAAATTGTTTTCATATTATATATATACAAAAATTAATAATAAAATCACAAAATTTATTTACATAAATTTATTTCTTCTTCATCTTAATCTTATTCCTTTGATACATGATCTAAATGAGTTTAAATAAATTATTTAAATTCTTGATTATCTTAATTTTTTAACAATATCAATGAGCATGATAAGTATGATATTCTAAGATCAGAAGTTTTAATAGAAGTATCATAAATGAATTTATTTGCATAACTAAGGAACTTTAAATCTATCAATATCTTTTTGACAATGCCTTTATACTTAAGATTTTCAGGTAATTCATTAGATTTCTATAATTCTTCATTAATGTCAGTTGTTAGATTATAATTCTTTTTATCTTATTATTTTATTGTTTATCCTGTAGTATTGGAAAACTTTGATAAATCATGATAAATTTTATGCAATTCCTCATCATAATATAATAGATCTCTGAATAAATTAATAATTCTCTCAATACATCTATTTGAATCTAGATGATTTAATAATATTTGTATTCCATTCATATCTATAAACTTTCTTTTATTGTTTAAGCATTCCCCTCTTATCATACTTGAAACAGCACTTATAAGTTATTCTTTTACTTTTAGATTATCAATTTTCTCTATTTCATATACAAGTTTAAGATAATCATTTTAACCACAATACTCTTAAACAAAAGCATTGTTTTGATTGCAATTTGCAATAATCTTGAGAGTTTACTATTTGATAGAATCAAATTTAGTAGTTTTATAATAGTTGAACATTAGATTCAATCCACCAATTTTACAGAAATCATTAGCCCTATCTAAAGCATCTAATAATTCCATTAATTATTCAAACCATTCCAAACGTTATTCTTCTTCATTCTCTTATTCTGGTTTAGCTATTTTATCTAATAAGTCTTTTATCATTTAATATTCATCAACAGAGTAACTTTATAACGCTTCAGTTAACCATTTTTTAGTCTCTTCATCCATTGGTTTTATTGAAGTATCAAACTTCTCTCCCTTCTTTTAATCTATTGACCAAGCAAGTAATCCAGTCCAATCCATTTCTTAATTTATTGTATTAATATTTAATATTTATAATTTAAAAAGACATTATTATGTATTCTAGAAGATTCTCTTTAATAGAATATATAAAATTGTTCTGGAATGATTAATATATTAAATATATTTGTAATTTAATTACTTCTGTATTATAACCTTAACAAATTGATAAAAATAGTCAAACATCATCATCACCATATTTTTTAATTAATTCTTTTAAAAATGGATTATTTTACTATAAATAATAAGAAAATATTACATCTGTTTTTGATTCTTTCTCAAATTTAGGATTGTTAGTGTCTGAGCTTCCTAATTCAATAAACTATTCTTTTTTTTTAATAGGAGAAGGACTACTTTGTCTAATTGGTTTTGTCGAAGTTGGCAATGCAGCAGCCAACGAAGTTTTATATGAGGCAGGTATTTTTGCAACATCTTATTTAGAATGTGCAACTGCTTTGTCCATTTATTTTCTTCTAATTTCTTTTTCTAATCTTTCCTGTCTTTCTTTATTTGTTTCGTATTAACCAAGTTCTGGACTATTTGATCTTTATCTTTATCTTTCTTTTTTTTATTTTTATTTTTGTTTTTCTCTTTCCTTCTCTTTCTTTTTATCCTTCTTTTTTTTGTGATCTTTTTATGATTTATGTTTATTTTTCTTTTTCTTATGACTCTTACGTCTACTTTTACTTCTACTACTACTACTTTCACTACTACTAGAGCTTGATCTTCTTTTCTTTTTAGATTTAGATTTTGATTTAGATGCAGATTTTTATGAAATCACTTCTTATGGCAATTAGATTTAACCTTCTTACATTCCTTCAGAAATCATTTAAGCAATATATAATCTTTATTCATCATTCTTAGGTATGAATTCAACTTCACCTAAGGTTATTCTTTCTTTCTCTTCTTCAAATTAAATAATAAGAAATGTGCCATCCACACTTTCTATTTTTCCAACATGCCATTCATCATCTTTCTATGAAATTGCTCTAACTGAGACTCCTTATTATAAAAGTGGCATAATTCTTTAATTAATATTTCTTCTTTATCTCTTTTCCTAAGCCAACAATATTTTAGCTTATATTATAGTATCAATTTATTATGGAATACGAGGTAATCTAGTATTGTAATAATTTAAATCAGTTAATAATCTTTCACAATAATCACCAATGGTAATTGTTTCATCTTTAGAAGGTTTAAATTCTAATATTGATTATAATGTGAGTTACCTTATTCATCTAAAATATATCTCTTCATCCATCCCCATAAAAAGTTTGGATCCAAAGAATATCTTAAATACAATAATCCTAAACATCGAACATATGGATTCAATTTCCAATCACATAAAATTTGTAATTATTTTACTAATTTACGTATTAATCACTTATACCATTAAGATTCATACTCATCAACTTATGTAAAACACAGAAGAATGATGATGGTACTCCTGGACCAGCCCAAGTGCATACAGAAGTAACAATCTTATCTGTCTCTGTGACAATATCATTAATATCTCTAATCTATAGTAATTCTTTGTAATATGGGCATGTTAGAATATTTTATCTAACTAATGAATTCATATTGCTGATTGCATTTTCTCCTCGACTTTCATTAAATTGTCAAAAATACATGGGTATAATATTATCTCCCCTATCTCCAACATCATAATGATATTTGTCCATATTAATTGATTTTTCTTAATATGTTGGTACTTCTTCCACAACAATTTTCTTACATTATCTAATGATTCAAATTTGGTACTACCTACAAGTTTTGGAATAATTGTATTAATGGATTGGACATCTGATAGTTGGATTTGATTTCTCTAAGAGATTAGTTTGAAATTTGATTTCAGATTCTATTTTCTTATAACTTTCATAAGCAGTCAACTTTTGATTTTTATCATTTTTACTCATATTAAATTTAATCAATCATTCAAATAAGCATCACTCAATTTCGGATTGATATAAACTGGCTATCCTTATTTCTTCTTCCAAATATTACATAGATTCCTCATCAACATACACACTGTCATTGGTCCCACTCCTCCAGGAACAGGAGTAATAAGTGATGCCTAATTTTTTACCACATCAAAATCAACATCTCCAACAATTCTACCTTTCTTTTCACCTTATGAAATTCCAACATCAATTACAATGGCTCCTTATTTTACATTTCTAACTAATTTTGGATGTCCCGCAGCACTTATCACAATATCTGCATCCATTATATGTTAATCTAAATTTAATGTTTCCCTATGACAAACAGTCACAGTAGCATTTCTTTTTTATAATAACAATGATAATGGTAATCCAACTAAGAAACTTCTACCAATCATAGTAACTTTCTTGCCTATCACATTCACATCATAATAATCTAAAATCTATAATACTGCTGCTGGAGTACATGGTAACATCTCACATAATTCTCCATAAACTAAAATTCTTTATAAATTATGCATATGTAAACAATCTACATCTTTTTCATAAGGAATTGAATGTATGATATCCAATTTATTCAAATGTAATGGTAGTGGTAACTATTAATATTTTTATTTATTAAAATACTTACACTAATATACCATCATGATGCATTGATTAGATATGTTTTATCAATTACTCTTATTAAATATTCTCTGAAAAATTAAATACTTCTGCATCGACATTAATTTCTTGACAGGCTTTTAGTTTTCTATTTACATAAGATTTTGAAGCTGGTGAATCTCCAACTAAACATATTCCTAATTTTGGTTTTATTTTTGAAGTAACACGAAGTGTTTATAAAATTGAATTGGCTAATTGATTACCATTAAAAATCATTTTTAATTATTTTACTACCAAAATGGCTAAGAATAGAAAGGTTTCTTTTTTTTAAAAGTATTTTTGTTGTGGAACACAATCAGACATCTAAGAACCAAAAACAGCACCAAACACATATATTATAACAACTACAATATTTGAATATTTGAAGGCCAATAAGAAGGATCCAACATTGTATTCTCTATAATTTGTGGATGGTTTTTATCAAGACAAGGTTAAAAAGATTAAAACAATTCATCCTCTTAAGGATTTGTTGTTTAGTGAGACCCTTACACAAATTACACAATTTTCATGTCCAATATGTTTTAGATATTTTAATTGTATATTTGATTCATTTTCAATTTTAGATATCTTAACATCATGCTGTTGTATCAATTAGATATGTCATATATGTGCCTTAGAGTTTTAAAGACCAAAGTGTCATTTCTGTTAAAATGAGATTTGTACCTACATCGATGCTGATTCAAAAACATAAAAAATCTACACAGATTCATAGGGAATGAAATTATTAGCCTTGTAATTACAAAAAAATTGATTTTGTTTTTATATTATTCACTAATTAATTAAATTTTAAATTAAATTATGTTATTCGAATATCCTCAACAACCAGCCTTTATTTAAAAATATGAACTCATTAAACGATTCTTTATCTAACTTCAATAAGTAAGATAATGTGAATAAGCAGCAATTCCATCTTAGAAAATAGATAGGCAATAAGAAATTGATAAATAAAATTCAAAAGTATAAATAACTGAGGAATCTCTTAAGTATGATGATTCAACAACTTCAAGACAAGTACCAAAATAAAGAAGAGCTGTCTATATCACAAGGAAATAGGAATAAAGAAAGTCAAAAGAGATAACTACTCTACCAATAAGACCATCAGATATTATGATGATTGAATAATAGAAAGAGAAAATAGATTAATTTTGTTAAGATAATAAGATACTCTATGAAAATAACAAAGAATGTATGTACCTCATTAAGAAGATGGCTAAAATGATTAAAAAACTCAAATAATAAACATGTTAAGATCATTTGAATAGTATTGAACATTTATAATTAAAATTAAGAATTAAGGATGCTGAAATTGCAAAGAAGAATGAATGCATTCAATAAATAAGAGAAAAATATAATCAAATGATCAAAATTATTGAAGAACATACAATATAAGAAGAATAATAATGGCAAGAAATATAATAGTAATAAATTGAATTAGAGACATAGAATCTCTTTTTGAGAAAACTAATATCAGTAAATTTTAGTGATGAACAAATAACATAATTAGAATAACAATAAAATGAAGTAGAATTACAATTCTTTGATAACTTTTGTATTTCAAGAAAAGACTTAGATAAATAAGCCATTCTAGAATATGAAAAGATGTTGCAAAATAGAAAATCATAAATTGAACAATAATATGTTGATTGGAATATGGCTCAAATAAATTCACATTATTAAAATCAATAACCTATGCATCAACCATTATAAGATTTGTATGCAGAAGAAAAAGAAATGATGATGAAAAAACAATCGACTTAATAAATGAGTAAGGAAGATAAACAAAGAATAATGGAAGATTTGATGAAACCTCTTAATTCATCTAAGTAGTAACAGATAAATGTTTAAGAAGTTAAACAAAAATAATTAGACATACTTTCTGGATCATCATCCAATAGTTCATTACAAAAAAAACAATCAACAACAGATCAAATTCAATAATAACCAAAGAAATTAGCAATAGATATTGATACTAAAGAAAGTATTCCTGAATCTGTTGTAAAAGAGACTCAAGCAGAGAATAAGTTATCTTCAAAAGAATAGCTGTTGAGTTCTCTAAATTAGGGTTGGGAAAAATTAATACAAAAAACTTCTACTTAGAAAAGGTATTAAGATTATGATGAGGAAGGTGATTAGGTTATCACTTATAATCCTAAAAACCACATGTAAGATATAGAGTTTAAGAATAGGTTTACAAATTCTCAAACTATTATGTATGAAGGAGATGATTATATGGAAGATGATGATGAAGATGATGTGCAAGTTTATTAAAACATTTTTAATTAGCAGAGTAAATAATTACAAAAGCCTACTCTTACTAAAACATAAAAGAATTAAGAACTATAATATTAGTGATGTTGTTATTATTTGACTAATTTTCTATTTAAAAAGAATATCATCTTCCAGACCATGAAGCAACTTATTTCTTGAACATGATGATTACTTCATCCAAAATGGCATTCTCTTCTTATCTCTTGGCTTTAGCTTATTCATAATCAGCTCTCTTTGATTCCAAATCAGATTGTGCTTAATCCAAAGCGTCTTAGGATTCTTATAAGATGATCTTTGATTTAGCTTATTGAGCAAAGGATGCTTAGATTTACTATATAGAATTAATGTTGAAAATCTTACAGTAGCAGTTCTGTCAGCAAAGACTTATTTTCTTTCATATTCAACTTCCAATGAGGCAATTTCAGCTTCAGATAAGGAGACCCAACCAGCCAATTCCCATGAGGCATTGATTTCATTCACTTTCAAATTTTCTAATGAACCCTATAATTCAGTTTCCAAGCCTTCAAGGACACCCAAGACTTTTTCAGCTAATGTTTATCCATTTCCAGAAGATTCTGAGGCCTAATTTATATAAGATTGAAAGATATACTTATTCTTCTTAAGCAAGGGCCAAGAAGGATTTAATTTAATGTTCTTGGAAGAGGTTGCTATATTATTTCAATTTCTCAGCAACAGATTGAGCTTTGACTTATGTGAATTCAAATGAATCTCCATTGACGATGTATCCAGCAACATCTTATTTGAGGAGTCTAATTACTTCCAAAGCTTCTTGGTTATGTTTGATTGACTTAACAAACAATTAGTTGGAGAAGCATTGGTTGTCTTCGAGTGTTTCAATTTTAGCAGCAATTGAGTCTCTTCTAGCTTCATTCCATGCCAAATAATTTTTTGTTTATTGAAGAACGTTTTCATATTCAACTCTGTTTTCAACAGCCTATTGGAACAACTTTTGATTGAGGGCCTTGATTTTACTGAATTATTCAATGGTTTAAGCACCAACCCATTCGTCAGTCTCGTTTTTTTGGTCAGCTGCGAATTGAGTATCTATGTTTGATTGTTTTAAATCATTCAATATTCCAAAGACTGTATCAATAGCATCACTGGCCTTTGTTCCTGTTTAAAGTAAAGCTAAGATTTAATCTTTTGTGCTGGTGGCATTTGAGACCACTGCCAATGCAAGAATGATAGCTATGAATCCTTTCATTTATTTATTAAATAAAAAACGACACATCTCAAAAACGATTTAATTTCACATTATTTTATATTTTTCATCTTTAAATTTTTTTGCTTGTTCTTTCATATCCTTATCATAAACCTAAGGATCCTTGTAAGTACTATTTGCAGGATCATTGAAAGTAGGACTTAAATTTATGATACTATTTAATACTGATGTATGACTTGGTTGATTCCTGAAAAGACATCTATCAAACTAGTGCTAGAAATCCAAGTTTCTTTATTAACCAAGTACAAACAAAGCTTTCCCATTGGAAAAATGTTCACATGTTGAAAATTATTACGAAAATTTACAGATGGTGCTTCAACTGGGAAACCATTTAAACTAACATCTGCAATAATATAGGCATCTATATCTAATTTAATATTCTACCCTCATGTACACTTCCTTTTTCACCTCTTATTTAGAGGACATAGTTATATCTATCATTACGCTAATACTTAACATTTGGAGGGAGCTCGTCTGAATTTTCTTCAAGCATTTATTCTTCATATTCCATTCTCTTGTTGCTAAACTTAAACATAATTAATAATATCTTTAATTAATGCTCACCAGATCAATAAACACTTTAAGGTTGGGCTTGAAGAATCTCTATCAACTCAACCACATCAAAGATTTCCATAATGCCTCAGTGGCACATAAAGCATAGGTCATGAATGATGAATCCTCATATCTTGTCAAAACTGATCGAATTTACAAACCAACATATACCATTGAGTTTGATAGAATAGGAGAAGTGTTGCTGTAATTCACTCAGTAATCATTAGTTACTCTTGTGATCCACATAAACATTTAACTATCTTCCTTAAATATCCATATGTACTATATGAGACAGCCATTCCATTGTCCATTTACCTTTGGTTCAAGAACCCATTAGACATTGCATGGTATTGGAACAACCTTTTCATTTATGCACCTTCATTTTTGTGGATTCCAAGAATGTGGTAATGAATCTTTCCATTTTATATAGGTATTGGAGATCATTGTAATATAAAATACAAAGACTCTCTCTACTAAGAGGTGGTAAAATTTTAAAGATAGAGACAAACACTCTTGCTAATGATAAAAACACTTATTGGGTAGAAACCTATTAATTCCATCCATTAACAGCTGATTTAACAAAATTTGATGATCGTGATAATGCAGATTATTTAACAGAAGAGGGACAATTAAAGTATGAATTAGCATGCCAACTTGATCATATCTAAGAATTGGGTACAACAGTCTAAGATGAAGTGATTTATTTCATGAAAGTATTTGAATTATAAATGGGAATAGGAAGGAATAGTTCATCATCCTGAATTATTTGAAGCAGCTACCAAAGGTTTTGTAATTGATACATCAAACTTTGTGATCAATACTGCCAATAATATCAGAGCATTTGAAGGTCATCACAATCAATGAAATAAACCATTAGATTATAAAATCATTCAAGAATATTACATACTTAACATGTACAATAATTCAACTAAACTACCAATTTCCTGTACTGTCTAATTATTCTAAATCTATTCCATCTCCATATCCTATATATCCTAAATCTGTAAATGATCTATCAATCACTCTATGATCAACATATTTCCCTTCCTTTTTGATTACTTTATCTTGTTGAGGGGTTTAAGAATTCGATCCATTATAAGACCTAGTTGATGCCTAATGAATAAATCATTCTTGTACTCTACGATAATTTGATAATAAGGTTGGTTAAATTCCTTCAATATTCTAATCAAATTGTTCTACTTCTTCAGTGGTTTTCTTTTATTTATTATATTTCTTAAATTCTTCATCATTCATCTTATGTCCAATTTATGAATCAGTCTTGGCCTATAACCAACCAGAATTTGGAATACTATTTCTGAAATTCTAAAATGAAAATATTTGATCTATATATTTTTTCAATTGAGCCTTTCTTTGAAGATCATCTAAATTATTGGAACATAATTCTCTTTACAACGCCTCTTAAGCAGTTGTTCTATATTCTGGTAATTAATGTAACATAGGCATCATAAATGAAGCAAATGATAAAGCTTCCTCTTATTTGAATCTATATTTCTCTGTTAATACATTGAATAAACTCCAAAAGTGCAATTATGGAATTCGTTTCATTTATCCGTTGTTATTAAAGTACCTCTAAAATAATAATCATTTAATTCAAATTACTTTAGCTTTTGCACCTCTTGTACTATATTCATAAGGAAACTTCCCTAATAACTCTTACATCTAAGCTAAATGATCTTCATTTTTTGAAAAATTTGGGCCTTGTCTGGGTTCAAATAAATAATCTCCTGTTAGCATTTCAAATATCATGCAAGCAAAACTCCAGATATCTGCTGTAGGATTATATTTAATTCCCAACAAAACTTCAGGAGATCGATACTATCTTGTCTATATTAATGTTGAGAAATGATGATGTATCCAACACGCATTGCCAAGATCTGCTATTTTCAAACGAAAATTATCTGGCAATTTCTTTTGTTAAGTAAATGAAATCCTATCATTTAAAATAATCAATACTTTTTTTGCTATTAAAATAATTCTTTAATTGATTTAGGTTTTTCAAGTTCTGTTTTTTCATTGAGTTCATTTATAAATTCATTTTAATGTTATTATTATTACTATTATTTTTTCTTTCTTAATAACTTTCTCCTCTGAGTCTTTGTTAAATTTGTTGACTAAGAATCTAAATCTTCTTCCTCTTATTTCTAAACTGTTTTTTTTTCCTCAACAACTGGTTTATCTTCTACTATTCCTAACATTTATCTATAAATATGAATTCTATCTGAAAATAATTAATTAGATGTCAATTATCCATTTTCTACTATATCTTTAATCTCCTCATCAGATAAACACAATAGAACATTCTCAGGTTTTAGATCTGTATGAATGACACCACAAATTCTATGTAAATAATCTAATCCTATCAATATCTATTTAGCCATTCTTCTAGCTATATCCATAGGACACTAATCATAATATTTTTATTATATTACTCCTTTATATTCAAATCGTTTAATAATCTCTAATAGATTGACTCCCAATATCTCAAATACCATACAAAAATGATGACCATAAGGTCCCTTGTAAACAAATGAATTTAATAATTAAACTGTGTGAGTATCATCTCTATTGAATGAAGTTCTTCCTTACTATTAATAAATATCAAATAAACTAATACATCTGCATAATATTCTTTGAGTGATTAAATCCACACTGGATTCTATACATTCTAAGCAACCTTTTAGAGAATTTCAACCTAAAAATATTTATTATCTTCATTTACTTCATCATATGCAGCTTCTAAATAATGAGATGCACTCTTCTAAATTTTTAATGCTACATAAGTATCATATTTAAAATCTTTAGCTAACCACACAGTTGAAAAATGTCCCCATCCTAACTTTTATATAACCACATATCGATTAAGTAAGACTTCTCCAATATGAACTGGATGATATCCTAAATTATACTTACTATAATTCACCTCCTATTTTGTAATCTTCCATTCCTTCATCTTCACTATCATGTTCATGATCTAAGTGATCCATCAATTCTTCAATTTATTCATTCCTATATAGATACAAACAAAAATCAATACATAGGTTTTTCATTTTTGAATCCTTAAGAAGACAACATTTATGCCTCAAATTGCTACTATGCATCACTTTAAATCATTAATATTTTAATTTAAATAAAAATTTAACAAAATAGATATACATATATTATTATGTCTTTCATATAACAAAATCATTTTATTCTAATAAACCTAAAAATAGATTTATTATACATATTTTAACAAAATTGATCATCCTAATATAAAGTAAATATATACTAATTAATAAGATATTTAATATATATATACTTAATATTATTTCAATTAGTTTTATATTACATTATATAATTTTAAACCAAAAAAAGAAACCAAATAAAATTCAGTAAAATTTATAGAAAATTAACAATAAAGACTTGAGATTATGGTATTTTGAATTTAAAATCAAGATATTATCAATATATTATTTAAATTCATAAATAAATTGAGGTAATAATCACATTGATTCTAATCATTTTTGTTAAATTCTAGAACTATCTACAGTTCTAGCTGTATGTAAAAGAATGTCTGATTAATCATGTCTAGTCGAGAGAATAAAATGATTTTATTCAAATTTATTTTTTTTGAGTTCAATTAGTACACATTCCTTGAGAAGATAGAGAAATTTAATCAAGAAATTCATTTCCAAAAAGTTATCGTACTCAACATTATATTAATCATTCAATTATCGATATCTTATTTGAAAATGTTCTTAGACCCACCAAACATCAACAGGTGTTAGATCCCCCATTTCAAGAGTCTTAAAACATAATAATACTTCTATTGTAGTCTTATATATTTTAAATAGTATACAATTAGTATGATTTTGCCTAGAATGCTTCCAAATTAATTAAACTTCTTTAAAGATTATGTGTGAACATAATTGAAATGAATGAGTAATTCATCTTGTTCTGTACTTCTAATCTTGTAAGAATTTAGAAATAGCACAATTTTGTCAATTAAAGTTTTGCTTAATCCTCTTTAAGTAATCCTGCAAGAATTTAATTTTGTATTGATAAGACTATCAATATCAGGATGGGAATGCATAGAAACACTGTAGAAATATATAGGCAACCTTTATAAAGTTTTTTCTTATTGTAGAACTTTATTATTGGTTTGAGTACAAGTTCCCATTTATTTAATTAAATATAATAACTTGTAGGTGCTTATTCAGGTAAACGTTTTAGAATGCATCAGTTTCAAAGAACGAAAAGAACTAATCAGACCTAACGATACTATCCATTAAAAAAAACAATGCAATGATGATATTAATGGAAAAAACTAAAAATAGAATAACTAAAAATAGTAATCTAATTATAACAAATGAGAAGTTGGGAGGATTAACAAAGGATTATACATTCATAAATCCTCCTTTGAGTATTCGTATATATAAATTACTCATTACAATTAAATGGACATAAATAAGGCCATATACAAATCTACTAATCTAATGAAATCTATTAAAATAATTCACTTATCAAATCTTTAAATTAATAGGTTTAGCAATCTTCTTGAATTCTATAGCCACTAATGAGTAATGTATAGACAAAATGGAAGAAATTCACAACTTAATAAAATTACAGAAATTTATTTTTAATTTATTGTGAATAAATTAGCTACTAAATTGGAAAAAGGGAGAATTACTAAAAAAACATTCTTACAAATCAAGATTGAACAAAAAAGAATTGTTGGCAGGATATATGAAGATCATGAAATCAGTTGAAGCATCAATAGATGTTAATTGTGTTTTTTAATAAGTTTATAAAAATAATTCTGGATCCATAGATTATACAAGTATCAATGATTACATATTAAAATAAAGTCTGGTATTGCCATTATTGAATGATAATAATTATAATCCAAATAGTTATTGTAGTTGACAATTAGGATATTTGATAAAATAAAATATTCCATAATATTGGATAAAAGAGGTTAAATTAGTGTAGATGAATTGAAGTAAATATTTAATGGTATCTTGGAAGATATGTGGTAACAAGCTGTTCAAGAATTTGGCTCCAATTTTGATGGAAGAATCTCATAAGATGATTTTTTCACTATGATGAAAAAAATTTAATGATATCATGAGACACACTTATATTATTTATTTATTTAACAATATTATTAATTAATACTAAAATTAAATAAACATTTACCTCTAGATTCTTCAAAAACTTCATACCCTAATTATAGAACACTTCTATTTTATTTTGTTTTTTGATGCTACTTATTAAAGCCAATCGTAAACAGAATTCATTGGCTTCAGTATTTTTAAACAACTACACAAATATATCAAAAATAAATCCATCAATCTACTAAATTTAGATCATTAAATATTTTTGCTTATTATTATCTCTCTCTGAAAATCCAATCATTTCAATTCATAATAAACCTAATAACTAAAGATAAAGAGAAATTTTCAATATTGATTTCTATTTAAGGTACATATATTAAAATATCAAATAATTGAATAATAACCCTCATTTATTTAAAAGAAATGGATATATATTTGTATAAAAATAGCAATATGTTTCATAATTTCGTTAAAATTTCTTTTGGGTTAGAATAATTAGAAATTTTAATCATAAAAATATGCCTGTTGAAAATTAACCCAATGTAAAGAAGTCTTTAACAAAGTGTGAAAATAGATCTTTATAATTGTTTACATTAAAGAGACCCATAGAAGTCAATTTTGGATGAATGATTGAAAAATCATTGATTTACAAATGAAATTGACAACATTGTCTAAAAATATTTGATCAAGAATATGTGTATTTTTGATATTGATATGCTGGGATATTTAATTTAACGATATAATATTTTAGAAGATAGTATTAAAAATATTGATGATACAATATATATAGTACTCTAAATTATTTAGAAAATTTTGATAAAAAATAAATTGTAAAACAGTTACATAACATATATACTTAAATTTATAGGTTCTTAAATCTGAGTTTATTTTAGTTTCAATGGTTAATAGATGATGATGAATCACTTTTTATTAATTTTCTAAATCAATACAGATTAGAGTATTTAATTAATAAAAAATGAATCTTAATTTAAATTAATAAGCATTATTTTTTAAATTTTGTTTTATAAATATAATAAATTAAGATTCTTTTATTATGACCAAATCAGGAGATGCCGAAGATTAGCAAAAACAAACAAGAAAATACTAAAAGATCAATAAAGAGGAAAGAAAAGTAGTACTAAAGCTTCTACTTAATGACAAACTATCACTTTAAGAGGTATCAAATTTTGCTAAAATTATCAATACCTCCAACTAATATATATGATTTTTTAAACATTATTTTAATATAGGTAGCTAATAGACTTAAACTTAAATACTGTACTGTTCGCACAATTTAAAAAGCATTCGAGAAAGATGGTCGTATAGGGAAAAAAGAAACAAGAAAGAAGAAGTTAAAGGTTGAGAATATCCTGAAAATTTCAATAGTAAATCCATTCACCTTTTAATTATCAGAACCTATTGTATCATCTGAAGTTAGCCAAGTATATTTAAATATTATTATATAGATATATATGAATAAGCAACATTCTGAAGAAGACTAAGTAATTTTGGCAAATGAATAACGTTCTCTTCTTCAATCACAATGTTAGAAACTCTATTTCATATTATCTTAATAATTCTAAAAAGCTATGGAAAATTCCAATCCACTTTATTAAAGTACTCTCTAAAATTTATTGTGGGCATCACAATTAGTAATAAAGTAACTTCTAGAAGTTAAATAATAAATCAATGTAAAACAAGAGCATGAACCTCCTTCCCCAAATCAAACTTAATATCCATTTCCAATCTAACATAATTTATATTAATCCTAATATGGCTTTGTATTCCCAAGAATCAATTCTTGATTTCAATAATGTTAATGCTATTGAATATATGAAAAATAATAATAATTTATTATTTATTAAATTAGTTGTAACAACTTTTTAAATTTATAAATATTTGCACTCCATTTCCTCTAAAATTGAACTGTAAAATCCATTTTAATCACATTTCTACCCAATTTTGAAAATTCAAAAACCATTTACCACAAATTAAAATATTAGTCTTCTCATTTTACTGTATGATTTAATACAATTAATTACTTAATTAAAATCAACCAACTTTTTACTAATAACACTTTTTAAAAAAATAATTTTTGATCTTTTATTCATCATGTCTTCATTCAAATGCAAAAATACCATTTAAACATACCTAAAAACTTTAAATTTTATGCATCAATCAATTGCTAAACAATCTTTTCTTACATTAGGTCATTATTTTTCATTCTTTTTTTAATTTACCCTCTTAAATTTTAGAGTCTCCTAATATTGTTCAATTTCCTTTAAATTTATTATTATTTCATACTTGTCTTTGATTTTAATACCTTAAAAGCGATCATTTCTATTGTTATTATATGAAATGTATATTTTAATAAAATTTCTAGTTTTTCAATCATTTCTATCTAATTATTGTCTATTCTTTTCATTTATACCAAAATAATGTAAGAAGTTAACCATTATTTGAAATTTTCACAACAAAAGTACGAATAATACATTTGTTATCGATTATTTTATAAAATCAACAAATAATAATTAGAACACAATAGAATAGGGACAATCTATTTAATGTTTGTTTTTATTCATGAACTCATGAACTCATTATAAAATAATAAATTTCACATTTTTACTGAACATTTATGATAATATAAAATATATATATATAAGAGAGAGCTCCTTTTATTTGATTAAACATATAATTATATCTCTCATATTAAGCAATATTTCAAAATATTTCATCAATTAGCTTTTAACAATAAGTTTTGAAATCATCTTGGCTAATCGTTGAGAATTTAAAAACATTAAAATTTACTAATATTACTTGTAACTTAATTAAATATATAAAGATGATCATCGAAAAATACAGTTTTTATGTTTTTAAGATAGAACAACCCCTAATTTTACAGATTTTAAAAACATTTATTTTAATCAATTATTTTACATAAAACAACCTATTTATTTAAAAACAAAAATATTACTTAATTAATCAATTGAGATATTTAATATTTTTAGAATATATACTATCATGATCAAATTATAATACATGTTTCTAATTTATATTATAAATGAAATCAATTAAATAAATTAATGAAAATCTATAAAATATGATTAGATTTTGAAGGTAGTCTACAGATCAAATTATTTATCTATTAGAATAGAAAAAGTTTTAAAAATTCTACTTTATGTATTTGCAATATAAATTTTTAATGGTCTTTTAAATTATATTAAATTAAAAACAAAATCAGATTATTTTTCATCCTTTGGTATTGTTTTCTTATGATAATATAATCGATAATAAATTTATGAGGTATTTAGATTTTGATTATCTGTATGTAAAATTTACTATCCACATAAATCTATATATATTGATATGCCTTAATTAAGGAAAGTGCATATTGTGTACAAGAACAATATTGAGAGATATTTTAAAGTTATTGTAGCATTCTTTAGAGTTATTATTAATATTTTAGTTATTAATTTGATTAAAAATTGATGACTCTTTATGCTTCCTTTATTCTTATTGTTTATTTAATGAAAAATGTAATTATTAATATTTATAAAATAGAGAATGGTATTGCAACATATTTTAGATATTCCACCTTTAACTAGATTTATCGTAATCAGTAGTGTGATATTGAGTTATGCCACATATGTTTAGTATTTGAAACCTTCAAACCTATATTTAAATTATAAATTAGCATTTTCGGATTAATTCTAAGTAATTTTTAATATATTATGTTAAGCCATGGAGAGCTTTAACAAGTATTTTATATTTTGGAGATTTGGATTTAATAACAATATTGCGTCTATTCTTTTTGTAAATATTGAATATTTAGAAATAGTCAAACGATATCATCTTCTTTAGAATTGCATACTTTTAGAGGATTTGCAAATTACCTATATTATTTAATGCTTAATTTCATCACAATTACATTGATTGGATTATGGTTTAATGAGCATTCACTGACAGAATATTTCGTAGAAGCTTTGATGTATGTTTGGGGCAGATAAAATTAAGAAAGACCCTTATAAAGTAAAATTTTTGTGTCTATATAGTTATGTTTGTAATTCCTGTCAAAGCTTAATATATGGTTTGGGTTTTTATATTCCTAAATATAATATCTGGAAAATCAATACAATCAAATTTGATAGGAGTAATTATTGGACATACTTATTATTATTTTGCTTATGTTGTTCCAAAATTACCTCGATTTTAAGGATTATAATTATTAACTACTCCAAAATTCTTGTAATTTCATATTATTATATTAGAATGAATATCTTTAGAAACTTTGAGAGATAAAATGAGCTATGATGAAATTAATAATAGGATTTTGATTTGTATTATAAATAATTAATGAAAAATATTAAATTTTCTCAAGATTACACTACTGATAGTTTGGGAATATCTAGAACAACATTATCTAAGACTCAAATATCTTTAAATAAAGCTCTGAACTTAAGAGAATTAAATTAACCTTAAACAGATAGAACAGAAAGTAATCATCAAACTCCTCTTACTCATTTACCTGAATTGAAGATGAAACAAACCTAATCTTAAAGGAAAATTGGATAACGTCTTATTAAAAAATGTACTAGATAAAGTGATTTCTTTAATGTTTACAAGGCTCCTGAAGCATTATAAACAAATCCTGATACACTAAAAAAATAATCTCGCATTTTCAAAATGACCTAATATATCATTTAATAATATAATGAAGATATCAAAGCTATTAGAGAATCCTAAGATTATGATGAGGCTACTGCTGATCAGAAAGTATCAAGATATTTAACTGAAGCATGGCTAAGCATGGAATAATTAATATAAAATTTAACTGGTTTATTAGCCTATAAATTTAATAGATAAGACTGTGAATAATAAATGAAGGAAATATTAATAGAATGTTTTAAATAAAAAAACATTTGTTTACATTAAAGAATTCTTTACATTTTTGGTAAAATAGAATAATTATTTTATAATCCTATCTAAGGAGCTATTTATTTTAAAATCTGTAAAAGATTATCAGATACTGATGCTCATTATAGTAATAAAATGAAAGCATACAGAGGTTTAGGTGAATGTCTACTAAGAATCTATCCAAAATTAAGTTAATTATACTTCACCAAATATTTGATGGCAGCTTGGAAACTCAAACATAAAAATGATGAATTGCTTGCTTATGAATTGTTAGGAAAGTATTATTTTTACGTTGGATAAATTGAAAAGGCAAAACTCTTTCATGAAAGAATGATCAATGGAAATTGTGAAGTATACTCTATTCTTATATTAGGATGAAAATTCAAGAGTTCGATTGTTAGCATTGAGTCGATTAGAATAAGGGAGTTTATCAAATAAAATAAATAAAGATCATGTAATTGTGGATGTAGAGTAAGTATCATCAGATGATGAATGTTATGAAATTGTATTTCCTTAAAAATCTGACAATATTCATCAAAAATATTATGTTGATAAATATTTTTAGAAGAAAATACCAGACATTAAAGTCATAAAAGATGAAGCAAACTTAAATATTCGATAAACTGAAAAAAAACATAATTCTTAATTTTTTGCTAAAGAAAAATTTGAACCTTCAAAATTGATAGTTTCTAATCCTCATTAAAGTATAGGATCAATTAAGGATAAAGTTTTAATGAGTCACATGACACCTAATAGAAAATTGGAAATGTATCAATACATTGCTTTGGCTAGTGATAAAACTGGATTTAATAACTCTCCAAGATATGAAGGCTTGTATAATAAATATGAAGGGATCAAGTTTAATAAAATTATAAACAGAACTATTGAATAATTTAATAATATTCAATAATGGATTGTTTCTCAAGAAAAAATTCCTACTTTACCATAACCACCTATAAGAAGAAAAGGTTACTTTTTAGTCTGATAATAGATATTTATAATATACTATATATATCATTTTTATTTTTTCAATCATAATGTCTTAAATACTTTATTTTAAATATACGTATTTATTTAATCATACTAATATATTTAATCTTTATATAAAAGAGTTCTTAAAATAACCCTTATTGAAAGAAATATCATTTAAAAATTTTTCTGCTTCATCTTTATCTAAAAGTAATTAAAAAAATAGAATTATTATACTACTATAATAATAATATCATTATTGTTCTGCTATCATTTGTTCTATTTTCTTTTTCTCTTCTTCAGTATCCTCTTCTAAAATTTATTCAACATTTTCATCTATTAAACCATCAGAAATCTTATAATTCTCAGCAAAATAAACATGTAAATCTTTCATCTGATTACACAATATCATCTTAGATTTTGTTTTCTCACTTAGAAATGGTTTTACTATTGTCATAATAGATTTAACTAAGAAATTTGGATATAATATGAATAATTGATGTAATCTCTCTGCATAATTATCTTAAACCAAAGTCACCATTTTCTTCATTATTGTAAACATTGATGAATCAAAATTCTTTGATGTAACACCTTCTCTATCCCAAATCACACTAATTCTACCAGTTCCAGCTTAATCAGCTTTTTATATTCCTTAATCAATCATATATAAAAAAAATCTGATCAATGTCTCAGGATTACTTTGACCAGGAAAATGTCTCTTTGCTTTTACAACCAAACATGGATTCCCTAATTTATCAGCTCCATTCCAAAATGCTTTTCTTAAATTTATCTCTTATTGAATTTCTTCAATCTTAATATCATCGGCTCTATATTATTTTCTCCATTCAACCCATCTTTTCCATTAATCAAATGCATCATTAACTTTCCACTCTCTAGCTATCAATAATCTAATTAAGTGATCCTCATTTGAATATTTTTAGATTAAATCCTAACTTACTAATTTTGGAACTTCTGCTTGAACTCTAAGTGATAATTATTTTAATTTATCTGGTTGATCCCCTGTTAATATTATTTTATTCTTTGGTTAATCCATTGACTTAATAGATTTATATTATTTTCAATAATTAAATAATTAAACTTAAGGTTATTATTTAATAAAGATATAAAGTATAGAATTCAATTTCTGAAAGTGCTTTCTTCTGTTATTACTTAAAACTTCTAGAATGTATTTTACATACTATCCAAATAGTATTTAGATTTAATCTCACTTTAACTGTCATTTAAATGATAACTAAAATATTGAACACATTTATATTACATATCATCTTTAGGTGAATTTGTAAAATCATTTATTATAATTTCTTCTTAAACTTATTATTTAGGAACACAATCTTAATCATTTTTATAAAGTAATGTTTATAAATTTTGAATTTCAAAGTGTTGATTAAGTATGGTCTTTTATTATAACTCAATTTATTTCTTTTGTATTTAGACTATTTATTTTAATTTTGTGATTTCCTTTATATTTTGAGTATTGAGATTATCATTATAAATAGTGGCTAATTGTTTTTCATTTAATTAATTAAGATTGCATTAAACATTTTCAAATTAATGATCTAATCTTTATTATTATTAATCAAGATGCTATAATTATGATTAGAATGAATCCATATCATTTTATAATGAGAATTTTCTATTTCTAATATCCTTATCTATTTTATTACTCATATTAGTGTTTAATCTTTCAGATGATTATTAATGAAACATATCATTTACAAATTGATTTAGTCCTGATATTTACTTTTATAAAGAATCTTCAGTCTATTAAAACTATTTTCTTTATAGATCTATTTAATCTTTTAAATAGTTTATTTACTCTTATTGATTAGCTTAAGTGATATTAGGTTGATTCTCTTTATCTACTATTTTTTTATTATAGGATCCCTATTTAATAATACTTAACAATTATTGGTTTTCAGATTTGTAATACATTATTAGTTTATCCTTTTTTGTAATTTATTTTTTAAGATCTTATAGTTCATTGATATAATCATTATTAGAATCTGAAAGTTATTCACACATTTTTTCTATGGTTTAATTTAATTATTAAACATCTTTTTCTAGTTATGAAATCATCACTTATTAGTTTGCATTATGAAATTATAATTAAGATATATTTTTATTTAAATCCATAATGATCTAAGCTTTAAATTGAATCTCATTTCTAAGATAGATTTCTTCTGTTTTGTTAGTAATATAAATGGATGAAATATTTTGAGTAGATTCAGTTATTTTAGTGTTTTCAGTTGTTGATAAATGATTCATAGAGTTGTTTTTTTAATGTTTAATAGATTCTATTTTATTTCCTGAAGTTTTCAATTTCTCATTCTTCTAAAACTATTTAGGTAAACTACTAGCTTTGGATACCAACAGTAAATTACTTTGTACCTTTTTCATTTGTGAAGCCTCTTGAATTGTATTAGAAGTTAGTGGTTCTTATCTTTTGATAATTTTAGAGGGAATCATTAACGATAATTTATATTTTTAATATAAATAAATATGAATGAAGATTATACAGAGTGAGAGATGAGTGAAAAAGATGTAGATATGATTTGATTTATAGATTATTTATTGATGAGAACAAGAAGAGGACATCAAAGTAGTATAAGGAATACAAAATTTATATAATATAAATAATTTAAAGGATTTCTTTGATATAAATAATTTAATTATTTTTTTTAAACATTTTAAGCAAATTAGAAGTGACAAAATGGACAACGAAGAAAATGAGCAATAAGATCTTTCAGTAGGTGTGTTATAAATAATGCATTTGTTCACTATATATACCATTATATATTAATTTTAATTCCTATTTTATCTTTAGTTTATAACCAATTAAATAAGAAAGATATTGGATTCAGACCCAAAAAGCTAACAATTTCAAGAGATTTACAAGTATTAATATATTAAAATTCAATTAGAGTTAAGCTTGTGATATTTGTGCAGTTGGATTCGAAAGCAGATATTAATAATAAGAGAGAGGTAATCATAGCAAAAT
>JPFL01000441.1:0-45763 GCA_000733385.1 Paramecium biaurelia
CTTTTCTATTAAACAAAAGCAAAGAAAGCAAATGTTATAATTCTAATAACGATAATCCTAAATATCAGAATAAGAATGGGACTTTTTGGAAATTGAATATTTTAAATAAAGATATACATTATAAAATGAAGGATTGTTCCTATCTTATAAAGAGTTGAGTGAAAATGTTGATGAAGAATTGTTTAGTTTTGAATGTCAAGTAAAGTTATTAATTTATTATTTGTAGATCCATAATTAGAATATTAATCTATGATTGATGAATCAAGAAAATGATATTATAATAAAAAATATACAAAAATTACAATTTTTTATACATTTTTAGTTTAAAATTAGATCTTCAATTTGAATGAAATAATGAATATTAACTTCATTAATTAATTGAAATTTGTCATAAAGTAATTCAAAATAATAGTATACATTTAAAAAGATTCATTTATAGTAATATATTTGATTTTGATCTAACTGCCATTTCATTTATCCCTTTTAAATTGTCAGAAATTTTGATCTTTATTAAAAAAGAAAATTGAAGATTTTGATTTCAAATTGAGAGCACAAAGAAATTTGAGTATTTTATAAGGAAATTCATTAAGTTCCTTATAAATCTGCAGATGATACGAAATAGTGTGAGAGAGTAGTTACAATCATTCTAAGAACAATCGAAAAATGAATGAATTTTATTTATATTAAATGAATATTTTAATTATGTAGAACTAGATCTTTTTGATGCAATATAAATGAGCAATTAGATTAATAAATTTATTTACGATTAG
Organism: Paramecium biaurelia; assembly: GCA_000733385.1. Lineage (NCBI taxonomy): Eukaryota > Ciliophora > Oligohymenophorea > Peniculida > Parameciidae > Paramecium > Paramecium biaurelia. The sequence goes on from JPFL01000441.1 coordinate 771, forward strand.
TCATCAGATTAGAGAGAAATTGATATTAAGGTAAATAGAATGGAAAGGGATCAAATGTGATAAATTAATGAGTTAGGAATATTAAAAGAAATTGAAAACTAGTAAATTGATTTATTAATTATATACTTATGAATCAAATCGTTTCTGGGATTCAATTTAATGTAGGGGCTAGATATGATGTTAAAAAATTACTAGGTGCTGGTGCTTATGGGCATGTTGCATTGGCTATAGATAAGAAATAGACAGACCCTGATTGTTAGAAAGTGGCTATTAAGAAGCTCCACCTGGTGAGAGATGAAATAGATGCTAAAAGAGTTTTAAGGGAAATTAGAATATTACGAACTATGAAGCATGAGAATGTTCTTCGCTTAGAACATCTGATTTATGATGACTCAAATAAAGAATTAGAATTTGGAGAGATATATCTGGTTACGAATTACATGGAAGTGGATTTATATAAAATAATAAAGAGCGGCTAGAATTTGACTGATCAACACTTCTAATACATTATGTATTTGGTATTGATAATATAGGTATCAATTAATAAAAGCATTAAAATATTTGCATTCAGCTAATATCGTGCATCGAGACATCAAGCCAAGCAATATATTGGCAACAGAGAATTGTGAGATCTGTTTTTGTGACTTTGGATTGGCCAGACAAATCGAAGAATCGGAAGCCGAAGATAATCGATGCCAGAATATGCTTACGGAATACGTTGTTACAAGTATTGATAATAAATTTATTAATCAAGGATATTATAGAGCTCCAGAAGTTATGTTATCTTCACATGAATATTCAACTGCCATTGATATGTGGTCTTTGGGTTGTACCTTTGCTGAATTAATCACTAGATAAATTTTATTTAAAGGAACAAATTATATTCAGATGATTAAATTGATTTTTGATACTTTGGGAAAGCCAGGAGAAGAAGATTTGGCATTCATTACTAATGCAAATGCTAAAAAATATGTAAGTAGCTTATCAACCAAATAAAAAGTATCTATTGGCTCTATTATCAAATATTCTAACCCTTAAGCAATAGATTTATTAGATAAATTGCTTGAAGTTAATCCTAAAAAAAGAATTTCAAGTACTGAAGTATATGAATACAATTAAATCATAGGCTCTAAATCATCCATACTTGGAACCTATTAGAGATCCTGATGATGAACCATCATTTGAAGGTAACTTAGATTGCTAATTTGAAAATGATAGCACTATATAATTGAAAGATTTAAAAGCTCTTATTTTGAATGAGGTGAACATCATGAGATAAAAAAACTCAGAGCAAATTATTAATGTTCAATTGGAGATAGAAAAAAGGGAACAAATAACTAAAATAAATTAATAAAAAAAATAATAATTGAAACAATAATAAAAGCAATAGCAACAATGAATAATAATTTTATTATGCTACATTTCATAATGATCTTATTTTTTATCTAGCATCCAAGAAATCTTATTCTTATAATTGCTATCTCATGTGTTCAGTTTCTTACAAACATTATTAGATGGAACCATCTTGTTATGTCAATTTAGATTGAAGTTCAACCAATTCCAAAATCTTATGTTTCCAATTGAATGCTTCCTAAAATTGTTATAATTAATCACTTACATTCGATGTAATCTCATTCTACATACTAACTTTAGTTAATTCATCAAAAAGCAACTTCATTCGCTTATTCCATTTAGACTTATCATCCAATAATACTTTATATTTGTAATTCAATCTCTCTACTTCACTTGATAACATAGCAATTTTATTTTCCATTTGATACTAAAATTAAAATAGATTAATTTAATTACTTTCATCTCTTCAAATTTCTCCATAGCTTTTTATTATTCATCTACCTTATTTTTCCAAGATTGAGTTTCGTGTTCCTTTTGTTGAATAATTCCTGAGAGCTTAGTTTTTTCATTTTCAAGTGTCTAAATTACAATTTATAATTCATTAATATTGACCAATTGAGATTGCATCTATGCTAATTCACCCAATTTCACTTTATATTGGTTAGTTTATCTTTCAATCTCCTAACTTAGAAATGCTAGTTTAGTTTCATATTCAAACATCTTTTACTCTTAATTCTTAAGTTATGAAATATTTTATTCTTTTTCTTGAATCACATTTTCTAATTGTTTAATTTATTTGTTTTTGATTTCTTAATTTTGCTAAGATGATTACAATTCTGATTACAATAGTTATAATTCTTATTCTAATTAACTTTTAATTTATTGTAAATCATTTCTTTCATCTTTTGTTTGTTGTAATAATTCTACTTAATCATTATATTTTTGATCTAACTTTTCACATTCTTAATTTAATTTGATATTGTCATTCTCAACTTAACTTAAATGACTTATTTATTATTATAAATCCAGAATTTATTTCTTTAAATCATCTGTCTCATTTTATTTACTATTTAACTTATATTTATATCTTTCAATTTCTGTAGATAACATGGCAATCTTATTTTCTAATTGATCTCTCATTTATTATGCTTCATTCAATTCTTTTGTTTATTATTTAAATTTATCCAATTATTATTCTAATTACTAAGTCAATTCTTCTAATGAGTGCGATGTATTTTATAAATCTCCATTCATCTATTAGAAATCATTCTTCAAACTATCAAAATCTTTAGTTTATTATTATAATTTCTTTAATTCTTCATCTTTTGAATTTGTTCTGTATTTCAATCTTTCAACTTCACTTGAGAGCATAGCAACTTTGTTTTCTAAATCATAAACTTTTGATTCTAATTTGATTGCCTCTTCTAATTCTGCTTAACATTTAATGTACAACTATCTCAATTATTCTAATTAATCAATTAAGTCTTAATTTTATGTTTCCAATGATTGATATCTTCCTTATAATTCTCTTAATTCATTCAAAATTTCATCTCTATCACTTTTCTTAATGGTTTCTTAACTTTGAATTAATTACTCTCTAATTGAAGTAAATTACTCTGTTTGTAAATGATACTTAGATTCCCAAGCTGTGATTTATTCTTGAAGGGAATTGAGTTTATTAAGATCTTATTCCATTAAATGAATTGTGGATTCTGCTTCATTTAATTGATTGGATCGTTATTCCAAATCTTTTTTGAATTAGTCCAACTCTTACAATAAAGCTTGTAATTAATTCTTTAACTAGTAATTTTCTTATTCAATTATTGTATATTTATTTTGAATTTATTCTAAACTTTAATACTTCTCTTACCATAACTTAATCAAATTATCAGCTTCAGCCAAAGGTATAGAAAGATCAGGCCTTTCTTTCAATTCATCAATAAATAATTATTACTCATTAATTTATTTATTTAATTCATTAAGTTTAGCATCTCTTTATTCAATTTAAAATTTCTTTCTTTCGATTTCTGTTGCTAACATTGCACATTTATTTTCAAGTACTTATTTTTCTGCTTCAATAGTTTTATAATCATCTATTGCCTTATTTAATTGATTAATTTATTATTTCAATCTATCAATTGATTCATTCTTTGAAGCAATCATCTATTTCAATCTTTCAATTTCAGAAGATAACATAGCAACTTTATTTTCCAATTCCATTAACTTACCAAGATCATGTTCTAATTATTAGATAACCAATTTATATTAATTTGCCTCATTACGTAATGTATCTATCTCATGAACAAGACTTTGATTTTTAGTTTCTAAATCTTAAATAATTTGATCTAATCGTCTGATTTCTAATAAATCATCTTCTAGTTATTTAATTTTTGCTTCAGCATCATTTAATTTAAAGTCTCTCTCTTTTACTAATCCAATCTCAATATCTAATTGTTCATTTTGTTCCACAATACGAGCATTTAATAAATCTACCTGAGATTTTAATTTATTATTTTCAGATTACTCCAATTACAAAAGATTTTAGAATTCTTTAGCTTCCTACTTGAGTTATTCAATTTAAGCTTAAAGTAATTTAACTTTGTTCAAAAGATCATTATTTCCTTTCTGAATTTCAGCTTCTAAAAATTCTTGTTGTTTTTAATTTATATCTTCACTTTCATATTTTAATTATTTAATGTAATTATCTTTGTCTTATTGAATAGCTGAGTATTTTTATTTCCATTAATCAATCTCTTAAGCTAGTTATTCATTTTTTCGATGTTCGTTTCTCAACAAATCTTCTAATTTAGGGATTTACAATAATCTCTCATTTGCATCTTAGAGTTGTCTTTTCAAATCAGAAATGATATTCTATTTACTTTGCATAGCCTCCTCAAATTGTTTGGTTTCAATATGTGTTAATGAATAAGAGATAAGGGCTGAATCAAGTTAACTATACTCAATCCTTAATTTCTCGAATTCATTACACTTTTCTCTATATTTAATTTCCACACTCTTATATTCTTATTATAGAGCAGTTAATCTAGCATCAAGACTGGCCATCTATTAAATTTGTAAATGATATAAATTACTTCTTACAATTGAGTTGTAAATTTATTTAGTTACTGCTCACTTAAAAAACACTGCCTTTTCCATTACTCAACCTCTTGAGTCAGTTTTTCAATTCTCAATTCATATTATTCAGTCTATTCATCTTTACGTGTTTCCAAGATTACTTGCTTTACTACTTATCCTTAGAGAACAGGATTATTTGCCTGTTAATTAGTTGTAACATTCTATTTTTAATTAAAAATAAAGAATTACCTAGATTGCTCTGTATTAAGAACTTCTGATAATGTCACTCATTATTTTGGATATTGATTAAATAATAATATAATGATATTTTGAGAAATTAAATTATATTTATCACAATTAGAACCCTCTTACTGTAATTGATTATACCTTTCCATTTACAGGTCGATAGCGTTAATTCACTTTTATTTATTTGTTAACTGCACTTTAAGGTCTTAATCCTTATGGTTTAGTCCTAACAATCACAGGACTTTTAGTGTAAATTTGTCCATTTATCAATTTCATTATGTCAACAAGATTATCTTAGATTTGTAAACTGGAATGTTTGAATATCTTTTGCTAAGGTTATGCCTCTTTAAATATTGTTGCATTTTGATGAAATCCTCCTGTTAATTGTTATTCACTCCTCATAGGAGATAATATGCTACTCTTTATGGTCTGTTTTTCTATATGATTTTAATTCTTTTATTCTTCCTCTTCGATATTATAAATCTCGCTTTCTCCTTCTAAAGAAATCTTCTTTAAGGTTGAGTGATTACGAATGACATTTTAATTTGCTATTTAATAACTTATACAAAATAAGTTACTTTTATCGAAATTCTTTGTTTTCCTATAATTCTTTGTATCTGAATGGTATGGTACTGATACCATCTCTTCATTTTCATCTATTTTCATCATGTGTTTTACTTACACATTCAATCCTGGTGCTGTTATTGGCCTCTATCTTGATGAATAACTATGACTAGGTGATATTAATGCAGTCATAGGTCTTATTGATTTTTAAGGAAGTATCTCTATATCTTCTTACTCTTGTTCTCTTCTTGCTTTGAATGAATACTTCTAAGCCCCTTCCTTACCTTTCTAAATGCCAAAATTACGCCAATCCTCTTAAAGACTTAATTTCAAGAAATCATGTTGCTTTTTATGATGCATTACAGGATAGAAATATTCCTCTACTTGCTTTTCTTTCTACATCTACTCTCAATATTTTATTTTGTTATATTTTAATAAATATTATTTAAACTAGTTATGTTAAAGAGACTATTTGTTTTTCCATTAATCAAATGCTTAAAGTGAAATGCTATACTAATCGAATAGAAAGAAGAGTTTTTATAAAACAAATAATCAGTTTTAATAATCAATTACAAAATTCTTATAATAATTCATAGATTAATAAATTCTCATAAATAATAGTACTACTATTATTGATTTAATTAATCTATTAACAATCAATGATAAGATGTAATCAAGCAAAATTCTTATCCAAAAATTAACAATTTCCTACTTCGAAAGATTGAAAATTAATTAAAATTTTACAATAATAAAATAAAAAATTCATAATAGAATATTTTTGATTTATTCTTCATAAAGTGGATCAAAAATTATAAAACTAAGAGAATAGAATATCGAAAAATTAAAATTATGAAGATTCATAATTAAATGCTTTAAATATACTTTCCTCTTTTTGATTCCTTTATTTATTTATAATTCTGCAGGTTAGAAAAATGTTTCCATTAAATCATCAATTATTTTGAGGAGCCAGAAACCAAAGGAGGTTCAGCATTAGTTAAAATATTTGTATCTGCGAGTCGATGGAGGCATACATCATCTGAGCAACAGTTTTATTGAATATCAAAGTTTATTCTTCAACATTATGCTGTGGCTGTGCACTATAGATACTAGGTTAAAAACTTAATCAAATTAAAATGGTGGATTAGTAAGAGAAGAATCTAATTACAAATAATTTGTATATTAACATTATCTAATAATCTGTCAAACTCTTTGTATTCAATTTTTGAATTGTAGATTAAAATATTTTTCCAATAGCATATTAACTATAACATCTACTTGGTTAGATTTCTTAGCTGTAAATTTTTCATGATGAAACTCTGTAATAACATTAAATTTAATTCTTATTATTATATCTTGAAACTTTGTATTGATGTTATATTTAAGAAGGCCTAATGTTATAAATAACATAAAAAGCTGTGTTGTTCTTTTGGATTAAAGAAATTTCAATAGGAATTGTTTATTCCATTCCTAACATAATTTTACAGGTAAACTGCTAATTTATAGAATTAATAAATGAGCCTTTTAAAAATCTGTCAAAGTTTGAAAGTGTCAACTTTGGGTTTACAAAGTTAAAAGGAATCATTTTCCATGAATTCTTGAAAGGAACCAGAAATTCCAAAAGTAAACCATTAAATAGATAGTTATGAATATTATTCCTTATTTCAATGAGCAAAAAAGGTCTCATTTCTTAGGAGATAAAATTTAAACTATTTCTACATTCTTCATACTTAATATTTTTGTGTTAACAATGTATTTGCAAATTTTTTCATTACTTCAGCAGCTCTTAAACTTGCATTTTCTAACTAACCTACATTAAAAAATAGGCAATTCATCACTTAAATTATCAAGAAATAAATCAATCATTCTGATTTCATTTCAAGGTTTCTTGATTTTAGTGAGCATTCTCAATTATTCCTCATTAAGGGCATAAATGACTTAGAATTTCTATGGTAGGGTAGTTTTCGACATGGGATGCAATCACAAAAACTACAACAAACATGGCAAATGATGAGGCAAATAGAGAATTATTACTTTCGCATACACCTCCTTAATATAATCAAGAACTTATCAGCATTAGAAGACCAAAGTCTAAGATTTGCATCTCATTTCAAAGAAAGGATATATCTATGAAGTCAAACATCTTTTCGTATTCACAAAAGGGCTTCCGATTATATTATAAATCTTCTATTAGAACCTAGATCAATAAAGAAGAATTATAATTCCTAATAGATCATTTCATGTTTTTTGCCTTCAATACAATACAATACAATACCTATATTTAATTTGTATGTTACTTCTTTTATTATTTTTGTATAATGTTCTAATTCCTTAATACTGTAATACTTTGTCCATACCCATTAACTAATAAAATTTTGATTAATTATATATAAGTTGTTTCATAAAAATTTTAATTTATTCATAAAATTTCAATTTTATTATAGGAAATCTCCCTCTCCATCCATTTTATCATTTTTCCAATGTCCAATAAGTTTGTCTCCATTTTTCCAACAATAAACTCCTTTTCCTTATCTCCTCCCATCCTAAAAGACTCCTTCAAAATAATCACCATTTGCATATTCATATCTCCCTTTCCCATTCCTTTTTCCATTAGCCCATTCTCCATAATAAACATCATTATTAACCATTTGTAGTCTTCCTATTCCACTCCTTAAATCATTTTTGTACTCACCTTCATACCTATCTCCATTAGAATAAATATAAATTCCTTGCCCAGAGCGTTCTCCATCTACAAATGGTCCCTCATATCTATCCCCATTAACATAATAAAAAATTCCATATCCGAATTAATGGTCATTCCTCCATTCTCCTTGATACTTAGATCCATCAGAATACCAATATGTTCCTTACCCTTCTTTTATACCTCCAACCCATTATCCTTCATATTTATCTCTATTTGAATATTCCATCATTCCAAATCCATTTGCTTTATCATCAAGAAATTCCCCTTCAAATCGAGACCCATTTAAATACTCAAATACACCCTTTCCTGACTTAGCCCCATCTCTCCAATCTCCAAAGTATTAATCACCACTAGTGTAGATGTACATACCTTTCCCATGTTTTTCTCCATCGACCCATTACCCTTCAAATTTTTCATTATTTACAAAGTATGTGTAAGTTCCTTAACCATTTTTTTTATCATTTGCCCACTCTCCTTCATATATGTTACCATTCTCATATAAATATATTCCCCGACCATGTTTGATGCTTTCTCTCAAATCTCCATCATATCTCTCTCCATTTGCGAATAAATATACTCCTTTTCCATGAAACCTACATTGTGCTTTCTGTTTTACCTATCTTCCTACCATTCTCCCACATAAGTGTCACCATTACTATAATAATAAATGCCTTTGCCACATCTTTTATCATTAGTTAATTCTCCCTCATACTTGCCCAAATCAACGTAATTTTTAACTTTTATTCCTTTTTTTAATCTAGAAGGTTCTTCAGATTCCTTTATCCATTATAGATGAAATCTTTAAATTATTTCCTTCTTCTCCTTGATCAATTTAGACTTATCAAATTCCTATGATTTCTAGGGATTTATTTTGAATTTTATATCTGCCATAATCAAAATAAAAATTATTAAATATATACTAATTCATTATTTAAGTTAACTTTATTTCATTAACAAAAACATTAATTCCTCTTCAGTATAAACACATTCCTGTTAACAATACCATTCTCCATAAGAATTAATTGAATCATATTTTGTTTTCACTTTTCCACATCTCTTACAATTTATCTTATTTTAATGAAGACTTCATTACTTATATATCCTTCAAATATATTTATTTACATTTTTCGGAGCATACTTTCTTCCCGTAGCAATCTATACTTTCAAAGATCAATTAAAAACAAATCCAACAACATTCTTTTTGATCATTTTACAACTTCTATTCTATTTTCAATATTTTATTAGCTGGTTCTTTGGACATCTTCTCAATCGCTTTCTCAATTTTAATCAAGTCTTTATACCTATAATTTAATCTAATATCCAAATGGTAAATCCTTTATATCTTTCGTTGATCTGATTATTAAAATCATTAACTTACTTAATCTCAATCAGTTACTATAAACTACCATCACAGTGCTACGCTATCTTTCCATAAAATTACTGCAAATTTATTTATGTTAAAAAATCAAAAAGTTCTTAGTTCATTTTTTATTCTGACCATCTGTGTTATCTCTATTATGATAATTAACTCTTCAAATTATTGATTGATTAAGTCTAAAATTTTACAACTTTTTTTACAATGTTCTATTACATTTTCTGTTAACTATTTGGTCTTCTTTATTAAGACATCTACTCAAATTTTATTTAATAATAATATTAAATTCAAATAATTATAATTGATTAATTATTTTCTTCAAAAAAATCCTTCAAAGAATTCTAAATCAGAGATAATTTTAGTAGTATCAATTTTAGATTTTGCGAAATATCATTATTCTTCTATGATAAAATTAATGTAAATTTATTAGTTTGAATTTATTTTAAAAGTAAATACATCTCATAAATAAATTAGATATGAAATAACTAAGAACTTGCAAAAAAATGAAATATATAAGAGTCATATTATTTAACAAAGGCAGGGAGATTCTTGGTTTGCCATATCAGTATTATATTATTTCCAATTTTCAACTTATCTATAATAGAGTTTAAATACCTAAAAATATTTCATTTTATTCTCTGAACTATATTTTATGCTTCTTATTACCATGTTAAATTACATTCCCATAACTATCTTTACGAACCATTATATCATCAGATGCTGAACGAGGGACTTTTAAAATAGGAGTAATCTGTCTTAATGGCTCGCTATTAAAAATGGATTAGTTAATTCCAAATTTTTGGTAATAATCGCAATCAGACATTTTATTTTATAATAATGATATGATTTATTCATAATTAATGAATCTCAATAATTTGTCAAATTTATGATTCTATTATTCTGATAATATGAAATTACATAATAACATTTATGTTAATAAACTTTGCTTATAAAACAGATTTTTTAAAAGAAGAATTACCATTATTATTAATCATCTTAGGTTGAGTTCCTTAACAAGAACTATCATTATATTTCTAAAAAGCTCAAATGTTAAATAACTATTCATATTATTAGTCATTTAATATTTGAATTGAGAAAAAAGAAATCTCTTCATATTTTTTATGATAAATAAATTTTTATCTGGTTCTTAACATTTTTGTATTTGTTTATAGAATATAAAATGCTATTCATAGTCATATTTAAATGTATTATTTATAAAATTAATTAAATAATTTTGATAGTCTTAATTAATTGGCAAAAAGGGTATTCAAAAATGAAGGAAATAAAGGAATTCTGACTTTTTTCAATTCTAATATGAGAATTAAAATAGTAATATTAATTTATCCTAATAGTCGTAAATTTTTTAATTAAAATTGAACTTTTTTTTGATTAAATTTAATACTAATAGCTTAGGCTAACAAATAAGTAAAATTTTACTGCTACATATTTATATTACAGTAATAAATAGAATAGTTTAAAATAGCAAATCATTTTAGAATCTAAGATAGCCTGCAGAATTTTTTAATATTTCAAAAATGATAAGAAATAAATGAATTTTTATTTAGTGTATTATAGAAATAAAGGATTTGAAATAGAAGGGTCTCATAAATTTCATTATATTAATATAATTTTGATTTAGTAATTTAAGTTTATAAGCAGGGAGGATAGTTCTTGTACATTAATACTGAACTTCAAATTGTTGAAATAGAGAGAGAGTGTGAGGTTTAAAATCATTTAATATAATATTGGTTATTTGCTATTTATAGAGATTTTAACATACTATATTATCAAAATAATTAACAACTATTGGATTGACAACAGCTCACTTTCTCTTTTTCATCATCTATAATATTAAAATTTTTCCAATTATCCACTATTATAATGTCATACAATTTAGCTTTGGCTGTTACTTCATCTCGAAATGTTATCTAATATTTTGTTTTCTAATTCTTATGGATCAAATTTCCCAGTTTGTCAAATCGTTATGCTCCAGGAGAAGCAATATAAGTATTTTTCTAACACTCAAGACTATAAATATCAGGATCCGTTATTTTGCTTATAGACTTGTGTAGTGGTCCCAAGTTTTATAATTCTAGGGAAGGACCATGTCTTTTACTATCTTAAAGCATTTTAATATTAATTGAATTAATTTTAGAAATTTAACAAATTAGAAAATAAATATATTTGAATTAAAAAATAGCTCTATGATTTGAATGAAATATTAATTTAATGTTTAAGATATAGGAAATCATATTGTAAAGATTTTTTACATTATTTACATCCATACTTGTAGTTGTTTTTAAATAAGAATATAAATTCACTTTTTAAATAAGAAGGTAGATTTTCTATTTCTTATTATATTAATCATTTATTAATAGTTGTATCATGATTAAATTTCTTTAATTCTTACTTTTACTTAGGTGCCTGTTCATTTCTAAATCATTCAGACCATATTATTAGATTATTGTTGAAGATGACTAAGAATAAATTATTTTTAACAGTTTTTGTTTACTCTTAATTTAAGGGAATTGATTTAAAATCGCTCATATTTTCTATTTTTTATTATTTCATTATACTTTACCTATGTTTTTTGTAGAACTATTCATTTTTTTCATCGTTTAATTTCTAGATTTGATAATCAATTTATTTTATCCAACACATATTCATACTTGGCTGATAAGTCTTTTTAGAGTTGTTTAAATTGCAAAATAGCATTCTTCTCATTTTCGAATAATTCTTTATAACATTAGAATATAATGCCCAACTTAAGCAATTTTTCAAGATAAGCCATAATAGAGTGATTCTTTCTTATTTGGATAATTCTTTGATTTATTTTTGATACTGCTCCGTATTCAGTAATTAGATGATTTCCTCTAGTTGATAATTGAGTTAATAATAGCCAGTTGACATTGTGCTAATGTCTGATCTCAATTATATAGTTTAAGGTAATACTTATGATCTTTTATTTAATCCTTCCAATATGAGAATCATGGCTTATTTATAGGTCTTGGATTTATTCCTAAAAAAACCTGTTCTCTTCAGAAAGATAATCAATTTTCGATTATTAACTATCTTTACAGTCATTATAATCAACATAAAGAAATTCTCAGTATGTAATTTTAATTTAATAATTTCAACTTATAAACTATTATACAACTCAGATTTATAAGCAAATGGATAAAAAATCATTCTTTTACTTTTACCTAATTAAACATTTAATCAATGAGACTTGATATTATTTTAAATGAGATCCAACATCAAGTAAACACACTATGTGCTTGACTTTTCTGATATTGAAGACATTTCTGATAATGAATCTGAGTCTTCATCACCTCAAAATAATCAACTTCCTAATTCTCCTCCTAGATCAGACATTAAACCATTACAATAAGGCTCATAACTTCAACCTGTTAAAAAAGAAGCAGTAGAAATACCTTCACTTATAATTTAATAAGAAGAAGATTAAATTCCAAGACGAAAAGTAGATAATCTTATTTAAAGATGGGAAGTGAATTTTGATGAATTATCAGAATGTGAAGAGGCAGAAGATTCTCCAGAACCAGTTTAATTGCAGAAGGAACCTAGTCCACCACCTCAAGTTGAAGAACCTCAATATATTGAGTAATTTTTTGAAGATTAACATATCATGGAGGAAGTTGAAATAGAACAAGAATAATTGGTATTAGAGAGAGGCAAAGAAGTATAGAAACAAACTCTATTAACAAAATAAGAATTTTAATTAAAATCTTAATAAAATCCATTAGAGAAATTAAATGACCATATTCTAAACAATCCAATCAGTAAATCACAAAAGGAAGACCTAAATAATGGTAAAACTACTTCAAAAAGAAATATAATTTAAGAAATTCCAATGTTCAAGTCCAAATAGATTGTAAAGTAGAAATTTTACAATCCAAAGAACTCTTTAATATATTTAAGGTTGAGAGGTCGAGAAGACTTATATAAGAGAAATGAGATTGTGATTGATGAAATACAAAAACCATAGGAAGTTGATCAATTGCTTGAAGGTTTAGATTGTATAAATAATTTACTTATAGACTTATCAAATGCTAAAGAAAAAAAATAGAATATCATTGATAAGAATAAACAAGTTCCATTAATACTGCAAAAACAAAAATTAAATGAAAATACTGTATATCAGAAATAAATTAATAAAGAATTGTAGATTAAAGAACAAAAATAATAAGAAAATTAATTAGAAATATAAAAATTATAAGAATAAAAATAGAAATAAAGAGAATCTGAATAGAAATAAAGAGAATCTGCTTAAAAATAATAAATTTAATAAGAAGCTGCATTGGCTAGATAAATAAGACAAGAAAAATAATAATAAGAGAAAGAGATGAAAAAATAGTAAGAGTAGAAATAGGTTTACAAGATTCTAACAAAAAAAATGATTAATTAAGGGATGCCATTATATAGATGTTTATTAAGATAAAAATAGAAGGAATTCATTAAATGGTTGAGATTTTCAGAAATTGCATTAATAAATGAAGGTGAAAAAGAGATCTACAGATTTGAGAAAAGAATATCAGATTAAATGTTTCTATAGATCTATAAATAGAATATGAAATCAGTTACAATAACTAAATAATGTATGTTTGATCCTGTAACAATACATCATTTGTAAATATAAGAGAATTAATAAGAGAACAAATCTCTTGAAAAAGAAAGGTAAGTTAAACTGGAATTGGACAAAAAGAATAATAGTAATAAAATAAATAGTGAGTGCAAGAAGTTAAAAGAAAAGAAATAGCCAAGATAAAAAAAATTACAGAAGAAAGATTCATCTGATTGTATTGAGATATTGGAGGAAGATAAAGATAAATAATTTGTGATGTAAAAAGAAAAGGGAATTTAATCTAATAGTGATGATGAAGATTTTGATTTATTGGATGCAGACAGAATTTAGATATTAAAGATAGTTATTGATAAACGAAAATATAATAATAGATAGAATTAATAATCTAAACTTGTTTAATCTTTAGATGAACTGAAATAACCTGATGATGATGGTGTGATAGTGAGATAAAGAATAGATCAATTAAATGAGTAATTTCAGAATAATGAATTACAACATTAATTTTAATAGGAATAATAAAAATAATTAAATCTTTCAAATATGATATCAGGATAAATGAATGAAACTTAAAATGAAGTTAAACCGAAAAAGCATAGAACATATAAATATAAAGAATATCCACTGAGTAGATTAGAAACAAATGAGGAAATAAAGAAAAATGAAAGAGTTTATGAAAAAAGGAAAGAGAAAAAGAAGTAGGATTTTTTATAATTATTGAATGAGATTGAAATTGAATAAAAATAATAATAATTAAAAGAAGAAGAATAAAAGAGAAAGTACAAGATTATATAGTAGAAAAAAGATAAATTAATGTTACAAAGTTATGAAAAAAAGATTAGATAAAGTGATACAATATAGTTTTAATAAAGTGAAGGTAACTCTAAGGTTGAAAAAGATAAGAGAATGAGAAAGACTAAAAATGATAGAGTGAATACTAGATCAGAAGTGAAATAAGATCTGTAAAGTGGTAAATCATCAGTAGTCAGGTAGTCATCAATAGAAAAAGGTGTCATTTCTATTAACAGAGTGTAGAAAGAAGCTTAACTAAGAAGGTTAAGAAGGAATGAAATAGATAGTGATGATTCAGATGAGATTCTATATGTTGAAAGGAATAGGAATAATTAAAAAAGATCAAAGTTGTGATATTGATTTTTACCTATTCTTTTATGTTATAAATAAAATTAATTGATGTTGTATTTAATCTATGTTTTAACTATTTTTATCAAATAGTATTTATAGAGAACTATATATATGATCAATTTAGTATTTTTTCAAATTCTATTGGAATTAGTCTAGATACAAATTTGAATGATTATGAAAAAGAATATTAAAGATTATGATTGAATTAGATGTAGTAGTGCCATATATCCGTTTTTTATTATTATTTTTTTAATATGTTAAAATTAGTTAGCATATTGCTGCTGACATTGTTGTTAGTGAAATCAACAGAAATTCATGGAACCATCAATGTGAAAGTTATATTACCGAATTAAATTTACACATAAGAATCAAGTGGAGAACTTGATAATGCACATAGATAGAATGAATTACTAAATAATTCATTAATGAAAGATGTTGCTATGTATAAATGCATTCTATTCAGCTTAGAAGTTTTCTTTAAACAGGTAGGTCTATAGAAGTGAACGAAGTAAAGGATAAATCCATTGAAATTTGGTCACAATAATCATTAGAAATCGAATAACAACCAATTATGAAAGCAGAAGAGTCAAATGAAAATGCATAAATTACTCAAGTCTAATCTGATTAAATAAATAAGGAATCGGAAAGCTAATAAAAGAAAATATCAATCAAAGTATAGAAAAAAGATAATAACTCAATTGAGTAATCAGCTAGTGATATTAGTATCAATCCAAATAATGATGTTCAAGCAAAAGACAATACAAATTAATCTGATAAATAAAAAGAAGCTTCAATATAGTAAAAGAAATTTTCCGTTTCTGTAAGCAAAAAATAAAAATCAGAAGACTAAGATGTTTAGAGTTAATAAGTCTAGAATATTAATAAATAGAACGAACAATAAGAAGAAATTTAATAAATAAATTAAAAAACAAATAAAGATGCTGAAGAATAATCTAAAGATAATTCTAAAGAACCTGTTGTATCAACTGATAAGTAGGAGGTTGTGAATAATTAAATCGAAACTCAGAATACAGATGAAACAAAATAAATTGAATCTGGTAATTCATCTGAAGAAATTAATGTAGAATAGAATAAAGATAAAAATTCAGTTGAGTCTTAAATTGACAATCAAAATGAGACTTAAACAGAACCAATTTAAAAATAAACAGATTAAATTTCTGAATAATCATAAAATGAACCAGAATAATAATAAAAGAATGTAGTTTAAAAGGAATCTGCTGAAACAAATGCTTAAAAATAATAAGAATTGAATATATTAGATGATAAGAATATTAATAAAATATCTGTTGAAAACTTAAAAGAAGAAAGTGATTAATTGAAAAATGATGATACTAAAAATGAGGTTGTGATTCAAGATATTAAAATAGAAGCATAACCAATTCAATAAGTAGAAGATAAATAATAAACAGATATTAATAAAGTAGATGATTCAGAAATTTCAGTCAAAACTGATGAAGAAATCAAAGTTATACCAATTGTATCAGATTCTAAAAATTCTGATTAGGGAGAGGAAGATGCCACTCCTGCTGATTAGGTTGATGAAGAAAATTAAAATAACTCAGAAAATAAATAAGTTTAAGGTGATAAAAGTTAGAAAACTGATAATTAGGATGATTCAAAGAATTAACCTATTGATGAAAATACATAATGTGAAGGTGAAGAATTAGACACTGTTCATGCAGAGGACAGTCAAAATGAAACTTAAGTGAATACAGACACTTAAAATAAAATTGAATAATAATAAGTAGAAGATGTTAAATAAGAAGTAGTTTAATAATAAGTAGAAGAAGTTAAATAAGAAGTAGTCTAATAAAAATAAGAAGATGTTAAATAAGAAATAGTTTAATAAAAATAAGAAGTAATTTAATAATAATAAGATATAAAATAAAAATAAGTTAATTAAGAAAAAAAAAAGAATGTTGAAAAATAAAAGTAAGCTGAAGCACCAGATTTTATGGTAAAGAAGAATTAATTAACTAAGAAAATGAAAGAAGTTATAAATGATATGAAAGAATCAGATTAAGCTCCTTAAAATAAATTGTATAGTTTGAATGTTTCAAATTTAGATCCAGATGATGTAATTGTAATAAAAGACACCTCATACTTTGATACAGATGCTGAATTAACAGTTTAAGAAATAAAGAATCCAGATTAATAATTAATTGGAGAAGTCGTAAAAGTTTAAGCTGAAGTTGAGAAAGTTGATCTCAGTATATTTGCTGATGATAGTTCTGATTTAGTTCCAATTATTGTTGAAGACACAGATAATTATATGTAATCTGAAATTATCACAGATGCAATTAAAGATGTAACTGAAAAAGAAATTGGAATAATAGAAGATTAAAGTTTGGGAGAAGCTGACCTTGAAGTTTAATCCTTAATTTCTGATTAAGTGGAAATCAATGCTAATAAAATCAATAAGAATAATATTGTTTAGAATGATTATTCTTTAGATTATGACTAAATGGAAACTGATGTTATCTTAAATAAGAGTTTAAATAATGATGGATCTACGTTTGATTAATTCCAATCATAATTAGATGAATTATCAAAGGAACTTGATAATCTTAGTGTGGAATAACCTAATTAACCTACTTTAGAAGAGACTAAAGTAATTGATACATAATAGAGTGAATTTGCAAAAGAAGATTAACAATATTTAACAATTGTTACCAATAATGATTCTACAATTACAAATGCTTCTTAAGATGATGATTACTATTTGGATGATTTAGATAATGAATTAGATTAAATTATTGAATAATAGACAAATGCCTAATAAGAATCTGTTGTTTAGGAATAAATAATTTAATAGAACAATGAAGTGGAATAAAAAGATGAAGTTTTATAAAATTAAGAAGTGATATAACATTAAGTAGTTTAATAAAAGGATTAAGAAACTTAATAATAATCAACTATTCAATATAATGATGAAATTACATCTAATTAAAGTATAGATGCTAATGAAAATCTTAATAATTATGATTATGATTATAATTAGATTGATAATTCAAATGAATAAGATTTATAATAAGATTAAACTGAATAATCTGAAATCTAATAAGATGATATTTAATAAGAAGATTTAGAATAAGAAAATGAAGAGATATATGAAAGTCAAGTTTAATCAAATGATGAAGCAGTTGTCAGTGATGGAGTGATGGTTGATACTGGTGATTCTTATGGTAATAATGATCAAGAATCTGATATTAATAAAGATTATGATCTTTAATTTGATGATTCAAGTAAATAGTAGGATGCAAATAAAACATAAGATTAATTAGCTTAGAATGTTGAAACAAATTAAGAAATGAAAACTTAAGCAAATGTAGATAAATCAGATTAATAAGAAATAGTAAACTAAAATTAAGTAGTTGATTAATTAGATAATTAAGTAATCGATAATTAATAAGAAAATTAAGTGGTTGTTAATTAATCTAATTCTGAAGACACATAACAATCATAAAAAGAGAATGCGTCTAAATAAGAATCAGAAGTTTAATCTACAGATTCTACTTAATAATCAGAATAATAAGTCTAATAATAAATATAAGAATAAGTTGATGAATAAGAAAATGAAATTACTTTAGAAAATGAAGCTGCAACAGAGGAAACCAAACTAGAGGATTTACCTAAGGTTGAAATCAAGAAGAAATAATTAGTGAAAAAAGAAATTACTATAAAGGAAGAAGTAGATAACATTATTACTAATGATGATATTAATGGAGAAGGTACAGTTTAAGATGATAATATTGAAGTATTTTATAATGATTCCTAAATACCTTAAACTGAATAAGATGATAAATTAGCAGTTAAATCTGAACCAGAAGTTATTGAAGACTTAGAAGATTGCATTGTAAATGATGAGGATGAACATACAGTTGAAAATAAGGATAAGTAGGAGAACAATGAGAAAAAAGAGAAACATCATTCCATTAAAGTTAGTAAAGAATAGAAAACATAGTAGAATAAATCTTTGAAGGTTGAATAGAATGAAAAATAAACTAAATTTGAAGAATAATTACATTAATAGATTATTAACAAAAAATAAAAAGAGAAATAATAGATGAGTCATGAAGAGTAGTTTGATTAGATTGTAAATGAATTAGTTCATGAATTAGAGGCATCAACCAATAAAAGAGTTGAAACTAGAGAACAAGAATAATAGATTTATCAAGATATCAAAAAAAATGTAGAAGAACTTAGATAAATTCATAATAGTGATGATGTTATCATTAAAAAGAGAATTGATGTTGTTGAATAAGATGTAGATACAGATGAAAGAATTAAAGATAAAGAATTCTAATAGAAAATTGAAGAACTTTTGAGAACATAAAAGACTTAAGCTGCCTCAAAGAATACAATTAATGATGGTGAAAGATATTATTTAGATAAACCTGTTAATTAAGCAGTTAGTGATTATGAAAAAGAATTGAATTAAAGAAAATAGGAAGTTATGGAGAAGATTAAAAATGATTTATAAATTAAAAAAGGTAGATTCTCATAGGATAACTAAAAGTCAGATAATTTATCTCCTTATGAATTCGAAAGAATCTATTTAGATTGGACTCAAAATAAAAATGATATAATTTCTAGTATGTTATCTCATGCATCAGGTTCTGAAGTATTATAAGAATAATCAATCTCAGAACCAGTTACTAAAGTTGAAAGAGTATCTAAAAAACAAGAAGTTGAATAAGAAATTCAAGAATTATTCTCAAATTATAAACCAAATTAATAATAATTAAAGAAAAATGGAGGTATTATAAATTTTATATGATTATTTTAGATTCATACGAAACAAGTTTTTTGGCAGTCAATCAATAAGTTAAGAAATCTAAGAATTTACGAGGAAATAAATAATTATGAAGAAAATCGAATTTATAAAATAAATAAAAGTATTTCATAAAAGCTTTGTCTCTATTATATTCTAATCTATTTATATTACTATTATCTTTAAGTATTTAAGATAATAAATGTTATTCATTAAATATTAAGTAATTCATTTTTCAGAATCTGTAATTAGAGAAATGAAATTATTTAAATCAGAAATATAATAATAATTTTATACACCCTTATTTTATAATTATGATTAAAAATGATAATTTAGATTCATCTTATAATCAAATCTCTTGCACTTTTTTAAGCAATATTTACAACAATATCTTTATTTGGTTATGTTTCAATACTTTCAGTATCCACGATCAAAGGAATATCAGATTGTTATGTATTTTCACTTCTTGTTTTCATCCTCTGAACAAATGGATTAGCTCTACTTGTTTCTCTTAAACTTATATCATTATTAAAACTAATCCATGGTTTACTTTTTATGTTCTATTCTATGAATTCCTTTCGACATAAGGGACAACATTTCTGAGTCTGTAACCATTTAAATAGACAATGTTAATGAAATAGATGATAACATGGAGTCAATGAACAATGATCTATATGATCTCTTTCTGTCAATTTACCTTATTATGGAGGAGCCATAGATTCTAAACAAACTACACATTCAACAAATTCACTTAATTATGGATATTTATCTATTAGATCTAAATAATAAAATTAAGGGAAATATGTTTAAATAAAGTCTAAATTAAACCCTTTAGAAATATCTTCATTCTATTATTGTTATATTCTTCTTCTCCTTCTATTTCCTCTTTATTCTCTTTGCACTAATCTAGCTTGTTGTCTTTATTATTTTTATCTTATTTTTCGAAATATCAGATAAGTAATCAATATGAAGCAAATAAGAAAGATAGATTGTAAGATGATTTATAAATGATATGGATCATTATCTATCAATAATTCTTTATCATACAATTCAAAATAAAACAATATTGGATATGAATGCTAATTGTAAAATCCAATATTTAAAAATGAACAATTCAAACACATCTATTGATAATAGATTAAATCACCCTTTAATTGATAAATCTACTACTAAATTTTCTTTGGAATTATATAAGCATCATAATGAACATTAGGAACTTCATGATTTTCTATTCCTTCCATTCCTAATCCCATCAACATTTCTGATGATTGATCACGTATTCTCAATTTTAAAGTATCATTGAAATTCAACTTATTTGTTTCAAAACCAATGTAGATCCATTAAAGAGGTTTAATGATAATATCATATTACATTTACAAGATTGCTATGTTTCTTTAGAGTTAACAAAACTTTCCAAAATAGCCAGATTTGCACTAACACTATTTGTTAATTGTATTACATGTATTACCTTATTGAATACAATAGGAAGAGCAATGTTCAGATTGATTCTTGATTAGGATTGAGAAATTAGAGTATTGATTAAATGATTAATTTAAGTACCCAGCATATATGTATAAATCGATAGCTGACTCGGTGAAAATAACATGAATATCATTATTTGTAATAAATGATTCATGATCATAATTTAAAGACTGTATTTTATCTTATCCTTCTACATAATATATATTTTCAAATTTTTTATTTGATGATGCCAAAATAAATGGTTGATTTAGGTGTGAGTATAATGTTACTTATATTTCGAGTGCAGATTGGTTGAAAAGGTAAAGAAAATTAGTTTAGTTTTGTTATGCTTAAGACAATAGGATTTATAAAATAATAAATAACATTAATAATTCAAAGAAATAGTTATTAAGTTTATAAATTTTCTAAAAATTGTTTAAATACTTGCATATTTTTTTTATTACTCCTCTAAATGGTTTATCTAATAAGGCCATTTCTAATAGAACAAAGAGCATAAAATAAAGAATTCTATTTTCAAATTAAATTATGTGTTGAAGTTCTAACTTTATCTAACAATTATAATAAGATTTTTATCATTGATCTTCTAACAACCAATATAGATTTTTATTGATAGTATCATTTAATTCTAAATTCCAGTCGAGGAGAATTCATTTATTTAACGGATAATATTAATAATTTATCAATCCTCTACGATCCAATTCCTCTACAATGTAGTTATTAATTATCTCTTCTTTTGGTATTTCTAATGGTAAAGGTCTCAATAATAAAGCCAATCCTTTCTTTTGACTTTCATGATATACTTTTCGAAAGGCATCAAAATCTTAATTCCATTTCTATAATACATTAGTAAATAATTTCTTATATATAAACATTATAAATTATCTATTAAAATGATAATAATAAATTCTATACTAATCATGAATTAAGTAATGAAGTGGATCTCTTTTATTTTTATTCTTTTCCTATTATTACTATTGTTAAAGTGGAAGTTGTTAGATCGATTACTATTTCATCTTGAAAATATCTCCATAAATTTATTTGCATTGATAGGATATGGCTGTCTTCATCTATTACATGAATTCTAATCTTTTGTTTTTATGTCTAACAAGCATATTTATGCATTTTTTAACTAAATCCAAATCATCAATTACTTAGATTAACAGTATGTAAGCCTTTTGTAACAGTATAATGACTTCTGATATTTTATCTTAGAATTTCAATGATAATATTGTTACTATTCTACTTAACTTTACCCTATTGATTATATATGCAAATCTGCATACTCATTTTACAAAGTAATAAAGTTCTTAATTTTATTTTTGGTCCATTATGTAATATATTATTTTTAATTTTGTTAATGAATTGCATAGTCAATATTTATTTCCTCATATTTTTTTCTGATATTCGTTTTTACACTTTAATATAATTACTAATTGATGGTACCATATAATTGACTAAAATGACAATCTAAATCCATTTCTTATAAATCCAATCTTTATGCATCTATCTATATTTATAAGTATAATAAATGTACTTAAGTTGAATATTCATTTATTTTTACTTAATTTCTTTGGCAACATCATGTAAAGCAATTTAAGCAATACGTTTTAAACCTTATTCCTTTTATATTATAGTCTATTTAACTTTAATTTCTTTTAATCTCTCAGTATTACATGGAGATTCAATTATTTATTTTCGAGGTAGTGATCTATTAAGATTAATGAAATTTAAAGATTTCTATCTTAGTTTTCTTTTCCTAATAATTTTCTCAGCTAATTCTTCAATATCTGAACATAATTCATCTTTTTTTTTCATTTGAATCATTTTTCTAGGTAATGGAGGTTTTGCAAATTCATTTTTTATAGTAATTACTACATCATTATGTGCCAATATAGCAACATAGAGTGTGGGATCTAAAAATGTTGTGCCTTCTTTAGAATGATATTTGAGTACACGACCATAAGTTTCGATTTCTGCATTGAAACGATTAGGTTATTAATATTTGACAGAACAAAATAATCGCATTTTAGTATTGGGATCACCTTTTTTTACATAGATGAATAAGACTACTGGTGAATATTTTTCATGGATATCTAAAGATGTATATAAGAATTGATTTCTATAAAGAGTAAAGGTTGTTTCACCCCAAACATCTAATTTATTATTTTAAATGAAGTGATTCATTCTATTTGGCAATTCTCTTTGAGTTAAATTATATTCTTTGATATCAAATGCTCGATGGCTGAATTGATCAAGTAAGGCAAACTTACTATTTAGATTAAGTTTTTCTTCACTTAATATACGAGAATCTAAAATAAGGGAATCAGCAGCACTTGGAGGTTCAGTAGTGAAAATTGAAGGAACAACCGATTTTAGATGTTTAGGTTTATAATATAACATATAATTATCAGTCAATTTTATTTTCTCTTTCTTCTTGTCTACTAAGTTCTATGAATTTATCTTCCACTCTTTTGTAAAGTTCATTATACTCTTTGAATATGACTTTACAAATTCTGTATGCCTTTCTATAATATCCAGTATTGCCAACTTTAAGTTTGACATCTGTAATTTTGTCTTAATTCATTAATGCTTCTCTTTTAGCTCCCTATTTAATTTACATTTAAGTATCAAAATCCATAATATATGTTTGTTTTCTAGTAAGTCTCTATTATTTCATTGAAGTTCTCTCTTATGATTTCTTTTCTGTAAATTTTTGTAATTTTTATAATAAATACACTTCGAATCCATTATTTTTGTAATCATCAAAATACTTACCTAATTATTCATTACGCAGATATATTTGAGCAGTAATCTTATATCTTTATTCATAAGTTAAAGAGTTGAATAAACTATGAGAAGGACATTCTAATATGATTTTGATATTGTCTTCTTAAACTCTCTCTAGATTTTCACAAAGTAAAGCATATCCTTCATATATCATTACACCATATGGATGTTCACATGTGGGACATAACTAAAAAATATATATATAGATACCTTTTCTAGATTGGATAATGCTCTATCCAACATGATTTATGCTTAATATAATCTATTGGCTATAAATGCTATTCTATATTAGAGTATATCACAATAAACAATACTAAAATGTTCACTAACATTTACTGAATTGAAATATTCTTTATAAAATCTATAACATTAATCTAACAAATCGAAAACCCATTAAGTAATAAGTGTTTCACTTAATCTCTCTTCAATATCATCTGGAGTATAGAATTTATAGGGAAGATGAGATTTATATGCATAGGGTTCAAAGAATTCTGCTTCTCTTCTTGTAAAGAAATAATGACTTTTAAATGCCATTTTAAATGTCTAGAATCCATTATATCCTCTTTCTCTATGCATAAGTATGAATTCTGAATAGATCATAAGTGCATCAACATAAAGTATACTCTTTCTACCCATAGTTTTACGTATTTTTTCTAGAATTCTAATGATAGATTAAAAAAGTCTATGTAAATCTGTATCATTTTCATACATTCTACTATAATATTTATAGATTCTACATCTTGATCTTAAAGTGAAATAATGATTGAATTGATTAAGTAAATCTAAAATAAGACTATCATTTGTAAATTTATCACGGAAAGATCCAGTTGTATTTGAGACTGGTAATTTTAGATCATCATAAAAGATTTATTGATCTAAATATCTTCTGGCAGCTCTTTCAAAGAAAAGGGATGCACGATGTGTTTATCTGATAAACAAGAAGTAAGTACCAATAGCATATTCAAAATAAGTTCTAGCATAATCTTCTTGACTACTTAATTTTACATAATGATTATATAACATTTAGAATTGATTATGTGCTTCTTTATACATTCCAATTAAAACATAATATTCTAATAATTTCCATTCACATTAATAATAAATTAATTTATATTTTTAGAATGCTTCTAATTATTTTGGTTTAGCATAATCTAATATATTTAAAGCATGATCATCCCAAATAATTTTAGTAGTTGGAAATTCATTCATTTTTAATTTATTTTATTCTGCAGTATTTGTAACTATATCAACACAGGATATTAAAGCTGCTTTTCTTGTTTTTAATAATTGTGAACAACATGAAAATATATTTAAAAATAATTTCATTATAGCAACTTTACATTTGGCTCCTAATAGATTTGGATCATCATTTTCCATTTTTTATGAAAATACTTATTATACTTATCTACTAAATCTTTCATCATACAAAATCAATGCATATTAGACATCTAAACATTTTAAGGCTGCAATAGGATCTCCACTTTCTTCTAATAATTAAGATTAAACAACAAAAAGATCATTTAAACATATTGATTTCTTATCCATTTATCTTTTATCAACTGGTATTGAAATATCTTTATAATCAATCAATTCTTTTTATTTAATCTTATCTTCAATATCACAAATTTCAGATAGTAAATTTAAAGATAAATCCTAAAGATATTGATTTAAAGTTGTTAATATAAAAAACTTTATTTCAAAATTCTTATCAATATAATCATTATTCTCTTTATCTTTATATTCTTCTAATAATAATTTTACAAAAAAGATTTTGAATTATTATGACAATTATTTACAATCATATTTTTAAGATGCAATTTCAATTAATTTAAATGACAATTTACATACTAATTATGCATATAAATTGTTTAAATCAAATACAAATGTTATAAATAGATTCTTCCATGATAAATCATTTAATTAAAATTTAACATCATGAGATAATTCAATCATTTTATTATTCTTCATTTACCATGCATCTATTAATCTATCTATATTAGATTTTGTATTATCTAAAACAGTCTTTGCCTATGAATATTTCTATTTTGTAAATAATTATTTAGCAATTAAAAAATGATATCTATTTCTTAATTATTATTCTTATATTTCTAAATAGAGTTCATAATCCATATCCATTTATAAATTACATTCTAATTCAAAATATAATTAACTCATATAATCATTTTATCTTGAAAATGATTTTGGTAAATACTAATAACATTTTAATAAAAGTCTTTATTATCCTTCCTCTGAATTCCTGTCATATTATGTTATCATTCCATAATTAATCATTCCCAATTATAAATTTATAATTTATAACAATTTAAATTATAAATAATCTATAAGAAAAAGGTTTTTGTCATTATATTAATAAAGAATTTAAAGATAATCTTCCACAAAATGAATATTATAATTATAGTATAATAAATTGATACAACATTCTAAATTATACAAACCAATTAAAGCCAATTCTTTATGTTTACTTTATGTTGATTTATACTTTTAAATCCAGTAATTTAAATAATCATAATTATTTTAATAATGATCTAAACACCATTATGTTTATGATTATAGAGTCAATGTTTCTTAATGAACCAATTACTCAAATAAACATTACTCATCTGAAGGTTTAATAATAACACATTTCTTCATTGCTTCATGATATTATTCACTTTCAAGATACAATCTAATTAATAGATTACGTATTTTCAAATTATAATATTCAAATTAACAATCCAATTTACTTAAATATTAAATACATTAAAGTCTATCTTTCTAAATCCTTCCTACATTAATATGTATTATTAATTATCTTAATGGATTATTACTGAATCTTAAAGCTTTATTAAATAATTCTATTGCATAAGATGAATTCATTTTAAACATCTCTCCATACGCTTATAGAAATACAAATTTTAATCTTATTTATTCTAATTTCTTATGCAAAGCTTCATAATTCTCTTTTTATACTCTCAATCTCTTTCTTATTAATAATTTATCACTTTGTTGATCAAAATCATCTAGAATATTAGGAGATGTATATCTCTCAATTTTATTTATGAATTAATAGACATCACTCAAATTTGGTTAATAAGATATGGAATAAATACCTTATAAAGTTAAATTATTAAAGAAATAATAAAGTTATTTGTAAAATTCAATTTAAATGAAATCTAACATTAATTTTTAATGATGTGCTTTATCACAATAAAAAGCAAAATTCTTAGTTATGTGAGTCATATAATATTCATTATTGTAAATACTTGCAGCAATTGTATCAGTAACAGTTAATTCTGATAGAAATTACTTAAATAATTTGAATTTATACAACATATCCATTTTGAATAGTTATTAAGATAATACTTGATGTAATTTTTAAGTTTCTAATTAATTTGATAATTCATTCTAATCATATAATTTAAGATCTTAATAATTGATATCTGTTATTTGAGAATCTTCAATTAATTACTATGATAATCTTTCATTTTCTAAAAATAATTCTTCATTTCCACATTCAGTTTTACATAATTATTTAAAATACTTATATGGTTTTCTTTAATTTTCAGATAATAACATATCTTAAATAATTGTGAATACAATAGGATATTTATTCATTAATTTTGCTTAATGTTCAATAAGATAATCTTTATTTGTTTCAATTTAACCTAATGTCATCATATAAACAATAATCATGGCTGCATTATAAACCATTTTTGATTGATTATTATTTGATTCTTCATTTGGAATAAATAATTTCTCTTTTTCAATATCTCTATTTCCACACATCATCCAATGAAAAGTGTATCCAATTTAATTTTTATTTCTATTTGCATAAATTGATTTTGGAGTTATAACTCTTTTATCTTTCCAATTAGGAATTGAATTCAATAAATTAAGTAAAAATAATAACAATTCCTTTTTTTTATATGTCATATTAACAGATTGTCTAAACTTAATTGTATCATTCAATGTCCATCCATTTAATAATTCATATCTTGAATCTAAAATTTTACCAACTACTCCTTTACTAGATGGAAAATAGAAATGATCAAACATTGTAAACTCTTACAAAATCAAATCTTCAAATAAAACATTTTTGTGTTGTAAATCTATTTCAATTACTTCTAATATTTTTAATTAATATTATTATAGTATCAACCAAACTTCTTTTTATTTATCTTTCTCAATCATTTTAATCATCTAAAAATCAAGATTTCTCATTTAAGCTTTCTAATTTTAAATAAATAAACACTTTAATTCTTCTTAATCTAAATATAAATAATTTGGAACTTCTTAATGATATAATTAACTTTATATAGATTCAATTTTTCTTGTTTTTAATGAATATAATTCTTCAATACTTCTAACTAATTCTGATTTATATGGATTTATTTATCCATACTAATCTCTAGATTGAATTAATAATTTAAGAATTTCCTAAGAACTACTTTTACTAATATCTAAACAAGAAATCTCATCAAATATTCTAGGTCTATCTTTAATAAGTTTATCTTTAGAAATTTTAATCATTTATATTGGAATAAGTCTCTAATTCAATTTCAATTTACTAAGTTTTTAATCTAATCTTTTCAAATGTTCTACCATATCCTTAGCTCTTAAAATAGGAACTTATCTACGAAATTATCCAAACCAAACTCCTTTACTCTTCAAAATTGCAACATTTTTAACCTATTAAATTGCTTTCTTCTTAGCCAATTAATTAATTCTAGCAGTCTTCTATTCTCTATCATTATTATCTTCCAATAAACCGGCCTCCCTCTTATCTTCTTACATACGTTTATATCTATTAAACAATTATCTATAACTTTCAATAAACACTTTCAATTTCCTAATATTCAAATACTTATATAATATATATCTTCTTTTTTAATATAATCTCCTATAAAGTAATCTCTATTCACACCATTTAAGTGTATAATATTTTTCAAAAAATCTTAATAATTTCTTTAATCTTGCTATTTTGTCATCAAATTCTTTTTAAGCATGAGCAATCTCAAATTTTTTATAAGGGAAATCAAAATTATGAATATTCTTTCTCATTATTATTTATCTCCTCTTAACCAAAATTATTTCAGGCATTCCTGCATCTCTTTATGAATCCTCCTCTTTTTATTTCTAAACTATCTCTGCTTAAGATTCATCATCATCATCATCATCATCTTCCTCCTATACCTATTACTTCTACTTCTTTTCTACTTTTAAAATAGTTCCATAAGGTTTAAATAATACATATCTTGATAAAGTAAATCTATCAGATTTTAATCTCTTCATCTTACTTGTCTTTTTCTTAAAATGTTCTATTGTTGATTTTAATAAATAAGTTTATCGTTTCATTATCGAAATAAATTCATAAGTTGCTTCAGGAATTAATCCTTCTAAAATAAATCTAAGAGCAAATGCTATCAATATAATAATCAAAAACATTGTCACATCCTTAAGAAAAGGAGGAGTAGGACCATTTCTATCAGGATGTAATTTACCCATCTAAAATACAACACCTGTATTAAAGATTATACTAAAATTTGCTAAAAATTCTAGAAGCAAACTCCAAATCCCAATACTCTATTCATCTAAAGGAACTGGTCTTTGAGAATATTTAATTAATTTTATCTTATCTGTCTACATTTCTAAAGCATTCCAAATAAAACCAATGAACATAGAAGCAGGAAATAAAGGTGCAAATAATCCCAATAATCCAGATTGAATAATAATTTCCATATAATCATCCACTGTACCATATCTATCAACAGATTTAAAATAACTATCCTTTTAGGCTTCCTATTCTACATAATAATTAATGATTCCATAATCATCAATGGATTCTGGTTCTTCTTTTAATTTATTAAATAATTTGTTAATCACTGGAGTCAATACTTCTTTGATATTGAAAACAAATAATATAATGAATAAACTAGAAAAAAAATATTTCGCATTTAAATTACAATCACCATATGCACAATCAATACCCAATTCTTCATTTAGAAATGCTATCATAAATATAGGAGCAAAATAAGATAGTAACATTAATGTGAATTTCTTTATGATAAAATTAGCTTCAAAATCAGCTACTGTTTAATGATTCTCCTAATCTGTCATACTCTCTGCTAATCTTTCATATATGTATTCAAAAATATTCAATATTATAACATTTATACTACAAGGAATACTCACTTCCAATTTCAGAACATTTAATCTCTCCAAACTAGTGAATATATCATATTCATAAAAGAATTTAGTCATATAAAATAATCCTATGACACTAGCAATATATACACTAAATACTAATCCTAAAATTAAACCATTTTTTAACATATGAATAAGTAATTTACTTAGAGGATAATATAAAGTATTAGCTTCATCATTACAAGGATCACGTCTATATTCTCCTTGAAAAGCTGGTCTCTATTCCTATTATTCATTTCCTTATTTGATATTCTATGCAAATTAAGCAACTATTTATTTCTCCTTTAATTTCCAAGAACCCAACATTAATGTTAAAAATGATGAATGTAATATTCCAAACATCATTCCAATAATAATAGATACTCTAGGTTCTGTTACAGATTATATAATTGAACAAATTAATCCAATTAGTCCTGGAATTAATAAACTTTTTGTATAATGTCCTAAAAATGTAAAATAAAGAGCAATCTTTTCTCCATAATATTCTCTTACTTCATCTGATGGTACATGCCAAATCTCACCCAATCTCAACTTCCATATCTCTTCTAAATTATGTAATTTAGGTTTCACAAATAGACTCTCTGCAATTAAAAACTTTTCCTATAATAATCTAATATATTCTTAAGCATCTGAACTTAATGTCTAAGAGAATGCTTTAGGATCATTCTAAAAAAATCTCTTATTACTTAATCCATTTAATTCATATTGATCATTTAAACCAAATATCTGTTTCATATATTATTTATTAAATATGTATGGAATATTTATAGCTTAATTAACTAAATAATTAGCTAATTTAATTCTCTCCATAATTGAAAATACTGATATTCTACCACTCTCACTCACTTGATATTTCTTCCAAATTGTATTGATTCTACTTTTTTTCTTATATGAAAATCTTCTCCCTGACTAAGTATACTCACTTGAAATTGCAATTTGATACAATTCTCCAAATGAAAAGTCCCATATGCATTTTAACAAATTACCTTTAGCATTATTGATGATCTACATTCCATCTCTCATAGCTGTACCATATGCTTATGCTAATAATCCTCTTTATCTTTCCTTTAAAAATTTTGTACATAATTAATTCCATTTCAAATGAAATACTTTTTTCATATTCATAAATTATTATTATTCTTCTTATATTAATTCCTTCCAAACTTCTTCCTCTTTCTCCATAAATGTCAAAAATAAACATTCTATTAATTATTATTTCATTGATTCATAATATACTGGATTTTTGTCTCTTGTTAAAGTGAATTACTTTACATCTACTTTCTCTGGTATTTCTTTCATCTAAATACATAATTAATCTATTATTTTCTTTTCAGCTGAATCTTCATTTTAATCTACTAATTTCTTTAGTTTAATTTCAGCATCTTCTTCATCATCGAAATAATGTTAGATCTATTTTAAATATGCTTCAATATTGGTTTCCTTTTCATCAATATCTAAATTTAATTAATTCCTAACAAGATGTTATAAAATCTTGAGTAGAAGAGAATTAAAATCTTTTGAATATGTATCACAAATAATTAATGGATTTTCATTATATTATTTCATATTTTAATTTTTTTTAGTAGTTTTAGGAATAAACTTTTTTCTTTGATAAGAGAAATATCTCTTAATCTATTATTCTTATTTAATAGTTCTATCTTAATCATTTAAATCAATTAATTGATTAATATCAATATTACTCTTATCATTTTTCTTTGTCACTCTTCTCAATTAAGCTCTAGTAACAATTTTAGTTTCTACTTTCTTCTCTTTTTTTTTAGCAATTGAAGGATTCATTAAAACTGCAAAATCTAATTTAAAATAAAATTTTTCTCTTGCTTCAGTAACTCTTTATTCCAAATAAACTAAATATTCATAATATGCTTCCCATAATTCATCAGAAGGTCCTTCCTCATCTCCTATTAAATCTCTTTATCCATAATCAAACATTTAATCATTAAGATTTTAAATATGTAATTCTTTAGCCATTTTTTTAAAATGAATTTTTTTAAGTAGATTAATAATTTTAGGTTTAATATATTAGAAATAACTACTTTGATTCACATCCATATCATTTCTCCAAAGACGATTGTTTAATCTTAAAGGACGATAATTTTAATCAATGGGTTCAAGAGATAATAAATCAGTAAATTCTAAATTAAGAAATTTCCTCATTTTTATTTATTAAGCAACAAGAGAAATATTAGCCTCTGCACAATAAAGTATTGCAAAAATTGATTTATTATCTGTTGAAACAAATGTTCTCATCCTAAATCCTTTTTAACTCAATCTTAACATAATCAAATTACGAACCAAAGTATAAAAATCTTTAACCTTATGATGAGTACGTTATAAACCACCTGCTGTTTTAACAATGAACTTTCCTCTTGTTAAAATCTTCTTCTTTAATATAGTTGAAATTCCTCTTCTCTTTTCTCTATTCTTACTCACTTTAAAATTTTTATTCAAACTATTCATTATTTTATTCCTTATCATCTCTACAAACTCTACATATTCACCCTAAATAACTAATTGTTCATCTTCCTTAAAGAATAACTTTATTGCTGCAATTAGATTTTAAGTTTAGAATTGATTTGAATATGCTATTCTGTTAGGACCTAAATCATCTAATTTTGAATCTGCTAATTATGAATATGCATATTAAAATGCCATTGAAAGTATTTCATAATCTAATTGCTCTGTTTTGAATTCAATTGAACACCTAGTTCCTATACCTTATTATAGAAATTCTAATGCTTCAATATATGAAATTGTAGCATAAGGCATTTCATCAGGATTTGGAAATTGTAATACTACATCTCCCATACAATAGTCTTTTTCTGTCAAATATTAACTTGGATCATTCATTACCATTTTTATATAATCTTATTCAGGCATCTTATAATGTTCAGATTGATCTCCTTGAATTTTATATATGTTAAATTTGCTATACTCTAAGAATTACTTATGTTCATCCTCACTAACCTCATCTCCAAGTAGATATTTTATATATATGCTCATAATATTGAAGATGTTATTAAATTTCCTTTGACGCCGTTCATCTCGGCTTAATTTTTCTTCTTCTCTAATCATATTTATATATATATTATAAAATTATAGTTTATTTCTTCTCATAAATTACTCCCCTTCATTTCATAAACCATATAAACTTCCATATAAACTTAAGAAAATTTTTGATTTATTAATTAAATGTTTAAACTCTAAAATGCTTGTGATTTTGAATAAGATGTAGAATTGAGAGGAGTCTAAAATGAAGACTTTGAATAATGATATTTAGGTTAGTGTTTAAGAGAAACCAAAAAGGAATTGTCATTAAGGTTACCTCAATTAGCTAGCAGAACATTGAGTGCAAAGAGTTTTGAAGCAAAATATTCACATAGTCCCAAAACTCCAGAGTCAAATAATGATGAGAACTTTCTATCATACAATATCTAAACATCAAAAGAACCAATTTTGATTTCTAAAATAATCAAATCTACAATACCTTTAGAAATAGCTTTTAAACCAGAAATACTATTTAATAATCTCATCTCTATTACATATGTGATTCTCTTTATTTTACAATTTGATTTCTTAATTAGAATAAATACCTTAACTCATAAGAATGGATATGCTATAAAAGATAAATAAGATTTGTTTGTTCATCAATTAAAAAAAGAATTTCTCACAGATTTTTCAACATCTTTAATTTGATAATTTTTATGATTATTCCTGATATGAATACAAATGCCAATTTATTTTTATTGATCATTTTAGCATACATAAATATGTATATGAGACATTTGCAAAAAGTGACTAGATTTCTTATTTGACAACACCATAAAGAGGAGTATTTGGTTTATTGAAATTCATTTTAACATTGCTTTACATTTTACATTTAATGAGTTGCATTTGGTTTTATTTCAGTAGTATTCGAATGGAAGATTCTTGGATTCATTGTTTTAATTTAGAAAATAAGGATTGGTAAGAATAATACTTAGAAGCACTTTATTTTGCTGTAATCACAATGTTAACTATCTGATATGGTGATATGGTACCTAAAAATTCAATTGAGAAAATAGTAACTATGGTATTTGTATTGGGTGCATGTATTTAAATTCATTCTTATTTGAATCGGTTTATTGATATCCTATAGTGTTAATTTTATTGGGATTATAATCGATGATATCACGTAGAATTAAGTAGAAAGGAATCGTAGAATGAGAGTCATCAATAAATATATGAATTAAAGGAAGATTCCATCCAATTTATAACAGTACATTTTATAATTATATATATTTTTAGAGTTAAAGAGTATTTGACATTCAGATGTAAAGAAGATGATGAAGTAGATCTACAGTTGGAATAAACATTATTAGAATAGTTATCTGATGAATTAAAAGAGGAATTAGACAAATAGGCACAAAAAGTCTTTATTTAAAAATCAGAATTTTTATAGAAATACTTTAGTGAAGAGTTACGTAATGCACTATTTAATCTATTAAAAGAAAAATAGTACCTCCTTAGAATACTTTTTCTACAGATTTCTCAAATGAATAACATTTGTGCTTTGTTGAATAAGGATTTATTGTATATTAACATCCCGAGAGAAAATAAAGATCTAAAATGAATGCTATTATTAATTAGGGTTAATTCTTTTGTGTTTAAGATTTCATTACTAATAATCCATAAGTTGATCATTTCAAAGCTAGGATATGTTAGTTTATTGATATTATCCAAATCTGATTTTATGGAAACATTGAAAGAATATCCTGAAGATTTTTAAAAATATGGTTAATTAAAAGAAGGCATTACTTTGAGTTATCATCCACCAGCATTGGAAAATGGTGTATTTTGTCCAGCTTGATTAAATTTTAAGCATTCTCTTAATAATTGTCCTTAAGTTTAATATGTTCCTAATAGAGAGGCTGTAATTAAAGACATTGTATGTCCATATTTCAGAGTTCAACAAATTATAAAAGAAAGTTAGATAAATCTCAAATAGAATGGAATGCAAGATTGATGAAGGATTTGGTTTAATAATATGCTTCCATATTATAGAATGAAAATTAATAATCAATAATAAATTAGATTAGAATTTTATTAAATTTAGAATGTGGATCAGATTCAACTCTTCTATTGAAAGGATCTCTAGCATTTAAATAACCATAAACTGCTCCTATATTTTAAGCTTAGCATGAATAATAGTCTTAAATTAAATAGAAATAATTATAAATTACAAATGAACAATAAAATAATTAGAATGAATTAAGATAAAATCTTAATAATGATTTATATAATAGAAAATAATCAGTTTTATCAGGTGCTCTAGGGTTAGGTACTATTGGATTGAATAAAAGTCCAATAATAGTAGAGATAGATTTATACCATTGGTAGATGAAATAAAAGAATATGATAGTGGATTTTAAAATAATTCAAGCAATAATAGTGATATGAATACATCTTTTGATTATAAAAAAAAGAGATAAGAAATAAATATGGCAATCTAAGATTTCAATGATAATATGTTAGATAATATAACAAATCTGTATCAATATTAGCAAAAAAGCATTATCATAGTTAGAACCAATATGTTGGTCATTTAATCAATAAAAATTTGATGATTTTGAAACTAATGCATGCTTCAATTCTTATTTTAATAAATAAAATGCTGAAGATGTTATACTGTATATAAAATAAGATGTATTTGGATGGTAAATTAGTATTCTTCAAAGAATGAGGAAATTTATGTTGTATCCCTATTTGTATATTCAAAACTTCCTTAGATCAAGAAGCAATGCTAAATTAAAATCTATAACTTCAATGAAAGTTGTTTTCAAAGTAAAGAGTACTTTAAATCATTTAAAAAGGATACTAATATTAAAAAAACAAACTATTGTTATTCGTTCAACTACTAAATTAAACTCTGTTGTTCCAGCAGATGTCAATCCATTTTAATAATATAAGAAATGAATGCATTTATATATTATATCAACATATTCAATATTTAATGATATTATTTTTTCTTATGCATTTTATGAAATCCTGATTATATTATGGAGCATTCTATTCAACACATAAGTTTGTGTATTAACTACTGATACATATTGTAATTAGTATATCCATTAAAAGTTAGGCTGATTGTAATTACTTTGGTGTTTGTATTATATCTATAATTCTCCTATGTTATTAATTTGGTTAATCAATAAATTTTAGTATAATTTTAATATATAATTAATTTAAATTAGAGACTTACTATTTCAAGTAATTAAATATAATAACATATATCCTAAATGAAATAATTTAATAATTATGATTATTATTATGGATCAAAATCACTGGAGTAGATATCGTAGAATGTAATATTGCAATCAAACCAATTCAGGAGAGTGGGTTTGAATAAATCTATGAATCCTTCCTTACTTAACAAAAAAAATCCATTATCAGATGATAATATCAAATTCATAATATAATACTTTTAAAGTCATTTTATATTTAGCTCTATGACTGAAATATCATTGTAAATATTTAAATAATACTGGAGAAGTTATATTAAGCGAAGGAGATTAGGCTAGTTCTTTTACTATTATAGTGGAAGGATAATGCGAAGTATTTAGTAAAGATGGATAAGGATTGTTCAGTACATATTATGCTAATGCCTAATTCTATGCATCTTAAATGATATTACCATTGGAATAATCAACATACTTAACATAATATTGTGTACAGAGATATTAAATAAGAGAATTTAATGGTCAATGATAAAGAATATCTAAAATTAATAGATATGGGTATTATTGTATAATCTACTAAGTCATTTACAATTCTTAGAACTCCTCATTATATGGCTCTATAAATCATTTCAGGGATGTATAGGAGTGTTAATGAATTTTGATATTGTGGTTTATCATTTGGAGAGGATGCAGACAATCCATATGAAATTTATGAAGAAATTATTAAGAAACCAATAAGTTATTAAAAAATCATGTCCGACTAATCAGCAAAAATAATTAATGAATAAGATTCTAGAAGTCAGATTGAGAGGATCCTATTCTATTTTGAATAAGTTGATAAATAATAAACATCATGATTTAATAAGTACATATTCTCTATCGCTCTTTCCGAATCTGAGTACATCCTCTTCCAATAATTCATAATACCTTGCAGGCTCTAATTACTATTCATTTAGATATGTTCCATTTGTACTCTCTAAATCCATTGCATATGGCTTGATATAAGATAAGACTTCTCCTTGACTATTTACTTTCTTTATTTCTCTAAATTATAAGACACAATGTTATTTAGAAACAGATAAGTTTTCTACTAAAATATCGACGATCTCTTTATCTTTCCCAATCAAAAATACTGACTTTCCTTTTAGAGGGATAGAAGCTTTTATAATTAATACTTAAATATACGAAATGATTGTGTTCCTTTAAAGGGGAATAATTACCAATTTGCTGTTGGGATTTTAGCATCGAATGGAATTGTAAACTTTAACACTTTACCATTACCTAATGCATTTTCTGCATATTAAGCTAATATTCCAGATGCCTCAAAACATGGTTTTTCTTTTATTATTATTTCTTCTTATTTTGGTTATAGGTATTCTTCCTTCTTCACTTGTTCTTATTTTACATCTTTCTTTTGATTATGATGCTTTTTTTTATGTTTTTTGCGATTACTACTTGAATTGGAAGTAGATCGCTATTTGTGTTTACCCATTAATTAAATTTATAATCAGTAAGATAGCCAGTCATGTAAATATGTTAGACACTTAGAAATTGTATCAACTTTCATAAATTGGTCCAAGAACTCTGTGAGTAAGGAGAAATCAATTTTAAAGAAAAGAATAGACTCAAATCAGAATTCAACTCTAATAATGAAGACTTATTATATTTGATCGAAGGTACTATAAACCATTCAATAATTAGATATGGACAATTAAAATTTTAGATAACATCTAATTGATTATGTGAAGGCTAAGCATTAAGTCTTAAAAGGAGCCAATTCTCCTGGAATAAGGAGAAAATCTTTACTTTCTGAATCTAGTCCTTTAATTGGTAGAAGAAGTGTATTCTCAAAGGAAAGCAAAGTAACTGAAGAGGAATTACTAAATTATATTAAGCAACTTAGAGAGGCCTTAGTAGAAGTATATCAATCTAGATCTAATGCATTAACCTTATTAGTGTAAGACAATCTGAAGTCTTTAACATAATTTATTACTAAATTACCAACTAAAAGTCCCTAACCATCTTTAATATTATTGTAAGAAACAAATATAGCTGATGATATTGAAACATATTACAAACAACTAAAAAATCAGTTTTTGAATACACATTCCTTGTTGATTAATGATAGCATTGTATCAGTAACCTCTAATTTGGTTAAAAACTTGCTTAATTGTGATGAATTTACTTTTATAAGTACATAACATGGTATTTATGAATCAGTGAAACATACTTTTGCCTTTTTGAATCACAATGAATATCTTGAAGATTTAATCTCAATAACAACTAATATCAATTTGCTTACTGAAAATTAAAGTAAATTATATGAAATGTTTTCATAATACGGAAGAACATATGCATTAAGAGTTCAGGATGAATTCTTTTTTTATCATTAAAATGTATAAAAGGATAGTCTTTTGAATCTCACTTTAGAATATAATTGTCTTTAAGAAGTTCTTATGTTAACTAAATTAATTTCGAAATCAATCATTGAATCAAGAGTACAATAATTTAGTCCTATACAAATTGGTAATATGATTTTAGATGTGGGAGTAGAATTTGTTAGATGTAGTAAGTATTTATTTATTAATTAAATCATAAATTTGTTGAGAGCTAAGTATAATATTGAAAAAGCTGAAAGTGATTTTTAAGGATCAAGTACTTCTATTTAAAGTACTAATCCATCTCCATCACATAAACAATTGAAATTTGCTAAAATTCAATTCAAAGATGCTTTGCCTATAGAAATTACTGTAATTGGTTTAAATTTAAATAAAAAGGAGGATCTCTCAATATACAAAACTATTTAGAATCTATACAATAAATATTTAAAATTCATAGAGTTGAGTTACGAAAGAATTATATTTTATAAGTATTTTATAAAGTCAAAAGATTCAATTATGTTAGAATTTGATAAAGAAGGCAAATTAGCCTTTTTATCTAGACCTATTCCACCTTCATTGAGTCGTGAATTTTAATTAAACTATATTCATAGAGGTCATTATTATTAGATAATACAAAATGAAAAATTACTTCATGAAATAGAATAACATTTAGAAAATTAATGGATGATTCAATAAAATGAATAACTATATGAAATCTTTTTGAAAGCTAGAAATAAGAAATTTAAAGGTTTTGCCATAATCTTTTCAGAAGGATTCTTACAAACAAGAAGTTTAGAATAAGAAGCCAAAAAAATTAAATTAAGATAAGAGGCCACTTAATATTTAACAAATCTTGAATACAATAATCCTGAAATAAAAAATACTATTTTATCATTCTATATGCCCTCATAAATTTAAGCTCCAAAAGTACTTATAAAAAGAAAGAAAAGTAGAATGAATGGTTTTATAGAAACTGTTTAAATAAATTTATTGGATCCTCAAAGTCTTGAAATTGAACCCATTTATTTAAGCCTTATTGACTCTTTTTAATTTAATATATTTAAAATAGAAAATAATTCAATAGAAAAATAGAGAATAGTATATCAAATATTTTAAAGAAATAATTTTATTGAATTATTTGATATAGATAAGAATAGAATGTGTGAATTTTTAAGTGAATTAGAATATAGATATGATAAACGTAGAAATCCATTCCATAATTATAATCATGGAGTTAATGTTATGCATAGTTGTCATGTTATTATGAATAAAATGTTATCACTAAAATAGTATAAAGATATATTTGACTCAACTACAAAATTAGCACTTGTTTTAGGTGGGTTATGTCATGATGTTGGCCATACAGGTAGAACCAATTATTTTGAAATTAATAATTTATCTGAAAAGGCTATCAGATATCATGATAAGAATGTATTAGAATAATATCATGCAGCCACAGCATTAAAATTATTATTGAGAGAGAGAATGAATTTTTTGAAGAATATAGATTTTAGAACTTTTCGAGAAAAATTCATTTAAAATATCATCTTTACTGATAAGGCTGAACATTTTAATTTATTAAAATTCTTTGAAGCAAATAATGAAAAAGATATTAAAATTATAACAGGAATGATCATTCATACTTCTGATTTTGCTGGAGGATCTGCAAAATGGCCAATTTCAAAGGAATGGTCATTGAGAGTTAATTAAGAGTTTAAATCACAATATGAAGAAAAAGGGAGATTAGGTTTACCATAATAATCATTTATGAAAGATTTACATAAAGTAAATAAAATAATTTAATTTTAGATGTCAATATTGTCTAAATCTGAGATAGGTTTTTATAAATTTGTAGTACGTCCCTTATATGTGTCTTTATCTAATTTTATGGATAATTAACTTCAAGATAGAATAGATAATATTGATGAAACAATAATTGAATGGGATCTACTAGCATCTTAGGATAATCAATAATAATGCTGAAATACTTGTTTAATTTTATATTTCTGTATTAAATATATAAATGAGCAATAATTTATTATCCAAAATAGATCTTCAATAAAGTTTGGCTAACAAATATTCTCAATAGGATACTTATTATTATACAAAGTCTTTAAATGAATACATTGATAATGCTAGATTACCACATGTGATTAATTTTCATTATCAAACTAATTGTAATGAACAAATTGAATATTTAAGAAGAACATATGATATTCGTATTTATGTTTTCATTATTTTAGATGAAATTGCTACTAAACTTTCATTATTAACTGAATATTATAAGTACCATAATGAAATTCCAAGATGCTTCTTACTTAAGTTGGCTGATATAATGAGTAGGTAAACATAAGAATATAATTATTTTAGTTATCATGATAAGAAAAGGAGGATTGAATATTTTAGAATTAAGAGAATGATTGAAAAAGAAAATAAATCAAATCCAAATTAACCTAAAAAGAAAATTGTTGGTGAAGAACCAGATGACACAGCTACATAAAAATCTGGGAGATAATACAGTAATATCTTAAATGATATTACTGAAGTATCAAGAACTATTGATAAAATACAAACAAAACTCAATTCAATTAAATTAAATGTTGGAGATCTATAACTATTACCTTCTAATAGAGAATAAGATTAATTAGATAGGTTTCTTAAATATCTTACTGAAAAGAAATAAAAAAAATAGATGCATATCATTTAAACACCTAATTCAGTATCACTAAAATTACCCATTGGATTATCATAGAAAACAATCAAACAAGTCTTGTCTAGAAAGATGATAACTTAATAATCTACATAAATTACTTAGTAAACAATTAATTCAAACAAATCAACCAAATAATAATCCCTATATTAATAACCATCTTAAATTCAATCTTCACCAAGAATAAATATAAAAGCCCTACCAAAACAAATAGGTTCGTTTACTTAAAGAACAGTCAAAGAAAACGCCTTATCAAAATTATTATCTCCTATATAAATTCAGATCTTTAATACAAATAGGTATTATTTGTTATCAATACTTATTTTAGTTAATATTCTAATAAATGCAAAACCAGTATTTCAATATCTAAATAATTTAAAATTACTGATTCTGTTAAATCTTCAATAAGATTACATCAACATGCAAAATCAGATTTTAAATTCTTCAAAAAATTATGATTCAAAACTGAATTCAATTTGTTTATGTATTCAAAATCGAATGCAAAATTATATAATAATATATATATATAGATAAATTGTTTTTATTATAAAAAATATTAAATCTTATCCTAATTAATCCTGCCAATTGATCTCTCCTAGTTCTATCAAGTAATTATAATTTATTCTCAAATTCTATTTGATTTTGATCCAAAATAAATGTATTCTAATTTATTAAAGTCATTTATGATTATACTAATTGAGAAGTGCTTTGATTTTTATTATTTAATTGATAAAAAAGGTATGTGGAGGAGGATATATATAATCATGTTGATGATAAATATTTTTAAGTGTTTACTTCGATGATAAATGAAAATTAGAAATGGTAGGGAATTAATTTTATTTGATTTTAAAAATAATGGTTAAATTTATTATTATAAAAAATGAAAACACAAATAACATAGAAACATAGATAGGTTAATTAATAATGTTCAGATTTAAGAGACAGAAATTAATGA
This sequence comes from Paramecium biaurelia, assembly GCA_000733385.1. Lineage (NCBI taxonomy): Eukaryota > Ciliophora > Oligohymenophorea > Peniculida > Parameciidae > Paramecium > Paramecium biaurelia. The sequence goes on from JPFL01000441.1 coordinate 43,375, forward strand.
GTATGAATTAACTTTAGATTGTGATACTAATATATAACATAAGGGATAATTGACATACATATAAAGTGATGTCATTAACAATCAATTGTAGTTTTTAACCAAATGCAATGGTCTAATGTTCGACTGTAATGAATATTATTATAAATTATGGAAGAGATAAAAGTAGGAGGAAAAAATATGTTTTTTATAAATTGTATTAAACATAAATATGAACAGAGATGATAATGGTTACTTTTGATGATTACATGTTGATATACTGGTTGGCTCGATTCATATAATTAGGGATAAAGTATTCTTGAGAAGTTTATGGTATAAAATTGTATACCTTGTTTTGACTTATAAACTCCACTATATTCTTATTAGTAAGGAATTTGTTAATGTCATTCTGTTCAAAATTATACTAATATTCCATTTTTAGAACAATTAAAAATGTAGAGATGATATAAATAATACAAATAATATTATTTTAACCGAATTTATTAATGAGTTTCTAAGAGATCTCTAAGCAAATAGAGGATATGACTAATTTCCTTGTATGAATGCATAATAACTTTTTAGTTAGAATAGAGCGATGAAAATTTAGTAAACACTTCTCCTACGAATCGTGAATAAATAAATCTTATCATCCATGATTATAAAGTGAAATAGAGAATTAATGTTATGTTGAAACAGAAGGTAATTTATATAATCTGAAAAATAGAGTAGACAATATCCGCATTAATATTTAACTGTTGAATTATCTAGCGATGACAATTATGAAATTGAGTTGGATTAAGAAGATATTAAATAAGTAACGAAATTTTTATATTCAAATTATAGGTTTGTGAAAATTTTGGAGAAGTCAAATAAGTCTACACTAAACTAAATGGAGCAATAATAATTAAGTTTAATACACTTTTTGATGCTTTTATTGTTTATAAGCTATTAAACAAACATTAAATAAAGGAGTTGGATGTTACTATCAAAATTGAATTTACTACTTAATAAGATCTTTTGGAAATTATGGAAATACAGGACTCCAATTAATAAAAATTTACTTGTCGATATGATGTTTAAATTGATAATGATAAAGAGTTTTAAGTTGCTCGTAAAATCATAGGTAAATTATTAATCAAATCATTTTAGGGGCCAAAGGATGCAATATGAAAAAAATTATTGATTAATGCTTGATAGATTGTGATACAAAAGAATAAGATCTTGTTAAACTAAGATTAAGAGGAAGAGGTTCAGGGTATAAAGAAGGTCCTGAAAAAAGAGAATCATAAGAACCTTTACATTTATGTGTGTCATCTAAACACAATCATTTATTTTTGAGAGTAAAAACAATTGTAATTAAATTAGGCATGTTAATTGGTTGAATAATTACTTTTAAAAATCTATGAAGAATATAAATCATATGGGTTTAATAAAGGACGAAAATAATCACATTATAATATTAAAAGAGTTCAATAATAAATAAAACCTTAAACAAAACCTAATTTTATGCCTGAATTACCAAACTTTAATTTCTCAAATGTATTTTCATGTTTTTAGATTTTTAGAATTAATTTGTTGATTTTAACAATGAAAATATAATGGCATATTCAAACATACCTAATTAATTAATATGATGAATTCATATATCATATGTATAATTAATAAATTGTAATTTCTAATAATAATAACTCATTTTTGTAATCTATAACCTCTAATTTTTAAATATCCTGGTACACCATCTTATTGTTCTAATGCCACTAATTTAGGTCCATTTGAATCTTTAATTTCAACATTAAATTAACCTAAAAATTACAATCTTAATTTACCATTTCCAAATAATTAAGCATAACCATCAATTTTCACCTAATTTAATTCTGCTTATCCACCTAAGATAACAGTTGAATTTGATGAAATTTCTACTTCTAAAAAATAATTAATAAATATATCTTACTTCCTTTAATTCTCGATTTAATTTCAGAAAGAGTAACACCAAATGATGGATGTAATACAATTTTAGGTCCAAACTTAAATTCTAATCCATTATACTAAACTTCATCTGAAACTTAATCTAGAATTTAAACACCTGCCATTCTTAATAACTCTGCATTAAGCCAATAGAAATCATTTTCTGATGAGGCAGCACATTCTAAAGGTAAATTAGATTTTTATTTAGCCAAAGCAGTATTTAGATCATTTTTACAAGCTGAAAAACAAAATCTTCGGTTCAAAGCAGTAAAGCCTACTTTATTTTGTGGTCCCAAAAGTTTAGGGTAGTCTTACATCATACATTCTAATCTAGATGATGACTTAAACTTAGTTTTTGTAGCATCAGCATATTTAGGATTGATGAATTCTGCTATCAATCCTTTAGTTTCTTACAATACAACTTCATACTCATTCAAAGAAAACAATA
>JPFL01000442.1:0-29569 GCA_000733385.1 Paramecium biaurelia
CCCATTTTAGCCAATTCCTATACCATCATCCCCATTTTAAGCAAGCCCTTAACCACCATCTCCATTTAATTAAATGAATGATTAAAAATAAGGTTCATAACAATAACGATAGACTCAATTGTAAAATGGAAAATAACCAGTTTTTCCTATTGGCAATTAAATTTAATAAAATCCTGTTGTTGTTCCTAATTTAATATAAAATTCAAATACAATCAAATAAGATGGATTAGGATTTTTGAATTAGTCAAGATAAATGATAATTAATAAACCAAGCATTAAAAGATAATAAATAGATGATAGAACTGGTAAAGAATATTCAGAGTATTTATTTAATATATTATATTTAGTTTGAAAGTTATCAAAGGATATACAATTTAAATTAAAGATTATGGAAAAACTGTCACATTAGAAAAAGAAGATGGATCATTTAAAGCTACTTTCCTTGAAGATAATGCTTCGGAAGTATCTATTATTATTAATATCTTTATTAGTAAGAATAAGATAATATTATTTTACTACCAAATGATGTTGTCTAATAACCAGAATGTTAAATTAAATTAGCTATGGGATAGGATCAATCCAAATCAACTAAAGTTCTTTTCTTGTAAGGTTTTAGAGGAATTGCTATTAAATGGGTAACAGGACTTTAAACTAAATTTTAATTTTGGCTAGATGAATGAAACCATAATTCAATTATATTAATTACATATTCAAAATTATTCATTCTATATTATTTAAACCCTTAAGGGCTAAATTCCTTATTGAAAGTTGAAGTTGAAGCAAAGATGAAAACTATTTTAGAAAAACATTGATTTTTTAGTTTTATATTTTAGATTTATCTATGAATACTGAGAGACTTCTTCAATCTTCAAGTAGCAATAGATAATAAAATATAATATTTAAAGAATGAAGAAAGATTAAAGACCTGAAAAGCCCTTCCCTAAATTAGAAATGGTAGTTTTAAAATAATACCACCAATTTGTTAGAGATGAAGGTAATGATCCAAAGTTAAGTTCAAATAATGCCATTGATAGAATGATCCAAGAAAATATTATGATTAACTTTAAAAGGAATATGCGATGATAGATTTATCTCATTATAAAACTGGAAAGCATTTATGAATATTATTTTTAGGATTGAAATGAGATGGAGGACTGAACCATTTGCGGAAATAAGGATTGCATCCAAGGAATTAAGTAATTGGGAATTGAATTTTAAGAATAAAGTAATTCTGAATTTAAGAATATATTAATGAAAGTGAAGTGTTGTATATTTGCAGTGAATAATTGAATTATCAAATATTAAATTATTGTGTGTTTTTCAAATACAAATTTCACAAAAGGGTAATAGAGTATTTGGAGAGATTAGTAGAAACTAAAAAAAGAAGATTCTTGTTGGATATAAAAATTATTAATTAAAATATAATGCAATAAAATTACCAAATTTAAGGTAGGAAAAGCCCTAAATCAATTATTGGTATAGAGTAAAAAATCAACCAATATTTCTCTAATAAAGTTTAAGAAAAATAAATCATTGCCGACATAATATCTCAGCCCTAGTTAGAAGAGATAATTCCATGTTGTATAAAAATGAATATTAGTTAGTGAAATTTTGAATTAGAAAAGCATGAAGTACTAGAAAGCTCAAAATTCATTACCTCATAAAAAATTACTTAAAACTTTCAAGGCAGAAAACTAATAAACAAAATTTCGCACATTTGGGTCAAACACTTCAAATTTGCAAATTAGAGACGATAAATCTTAAAGGTCAATTAAAAAATTTGAAAGTTGTTGCTAGTGTTTCTGTTTGGGTTGCAGTAGAAAAAATTCTACAAGGATTAAGAAACCTAGAACACCTGAAATGAAAGGACAACATTATTAGATCAATTAAAGGAGTTAATCAAATTAAGCCATAAGTATTACTAAATCCTTAATTAGAACAATATTCTATTGTAAATTCTCAATCTAAATGTGTTTAAATGCATTCAAAGCCTCATTCAACTGAAGAGAGAAAATAAAATATAATACATAATTGCTTTCAAATTAATCATCTGACCAATCCAATACACTCATAGGTTAAATCATAATATTCTGAATCTGCAAAACATTGTAAACAAAAGTAATATCTTTGTGTATAACAAAAATTGCAGAATTTTAGTTATGCCAAGAAATCTCAACCTTCAACAAGAGAATAAAAGCCAAAAGTAGCATGGAGAGTCGATATGTAAAAAGTATTTATGTTTATAATCAACAAAGATTGAAGAAGGTAAAATTAGAAAAGCTAGAGTAGAAAAATTATCTTAAATGTATAAAGATCAGGCAAATTATTCAAAAATAAAATAAAGAAGCTCTTCTAATCAAAATAAAATTTAATTAGAGTAAAATTAAACTAATTAAAAAAAAATTGAATAAGGAAAACAAATAATAAAAATAAACTAAACAGAAAAGGACAAGAAAAAATACAAATAAGACCTAAATTTATTTAAGAAGAAAAAAATATAAGACAATATTATCAAATGGAATTAATATCAGGTTTAGAATAAATCAAGAGAAATTAAAATGGAAAACAAGGGATAACACTAAAAATAAAAATCTAAGTCTAAACCAATAGAGGTAACTTTCTAAAATTATTAATCATATTAACTAGTTGATATAAACTGATGAGACTAGAATATGCATTACTGTAAGATAAATTATTTATATTGTTCATAAAATCATTAAATTAAATAAATGTTATTATTAATTGTGAGTGTGGCTGGAATTATTTTTAATAATGTTCTTGCTTTACACTAATAACAAGCAGGAGTACACGATTGGAATAAGAGACTCTTTGGTGAGTTAAGATACATTCATGTCTAAGATTAAACAATATTTTACTAAAACACCCAAAATCAAAATGGAATTATTGAAAAATCTACAGGTTTTCTGAATTCTTATAAATTTAGGATAAGTCAAATTAAGAAACACTTTTACAATGTGTGATTCTTATAATTATGTCACTTATGATCCAAATTAATAGATTATACAACTATTTAATGAAGGATATTCTGTTTTAGCTGAACAGGAGATTATTGGCAATATTGAACATTGTTTAATAGGATTAAATGGAGAATTCATAATTATTTATGGATAAACTATTTTCTCTACCTTAAATAACAAATTTACTGAGAAGTATTTATATTTTAGATGATTTTAGGGTTGATAATTAAATAATATATGCAGGGTATATTTTTGATGTTCCAGTGATTGTTTTGCAAAAAGAAAATGAAATTTGTATTAATTAAATTAGAGAATCTATTTAATAACATTATTGTGTAGAAAGTTTGAATAATGGTAAAATTCATGAATTTGGGAACACTCTGATTTATTAGGATAATAAGTTTGCTTATCAACTAAAAGAAAAATCTGCTAAACTTTTAGACTTTGAAATTATAAAGAAAGTAGATAAATTTGTTGGTTTTTCATAAACATTTGTAATTAATGAAAAATAAAAAAAACAAATAGTTAATTTGGATGGTTAAGTTGAATATGAATTAAGTTAAGATGAATTTGTTATATAGAATCTTGAATCTTAAAAATATTACTATATATTAAAATAAAAAAATAATGAGTTGTAGATTGTTACTTTTGACAGAGATACAAAATAAACTCATTCTGAATTAATTGAAATATAAACAAATTCAGTGATATTGAATGCTTTTTTAATAGATTAAAATAAAAGATAATTCTTAATTTAGTATTAGGATTTATAAACAGTTTTAGTTGATAATAAAGGAATTAGATGGACTACTGAATAATCCTTAATTAGTATTGACACAGTTTTTTATGAAAAATATGAGAATTAGGAGTAGACACATAAAAATTCATATTATGAATCACTTGAGAAGCATGGAACTCACAACCCTTTATTTTTAGTATAAAATGTAGTTTCAAGAATTTTGAATGAAATCAGAGATTTATAGGAAGTAATAACTCACTTTATTGATAATTTGGGTAAAGAAAAGGTCTAAACAAGAGAAATGGAATAAACATATGGATTGAAATAGAAGGTATACTTTTTGACAACATATGGAACCTTATTATGTTATGATACTTAAGAATTATCTTTATTAATAAAATTACAAATTAATAATTAAGATAAAAGTTTTAGATTGGTTGCACACCATTAGATAGAGTAATATATTCTGTTATAATTTAGTTCCAATTTAATCACACATTTTGATAGCAATGAAGCATAACCAACCCATGTGTTGTTTTACTATTCAAAAGAAAAATAAAGATTAAATACTTTTATATTAGATTTATAACACGGAATAATCTAATAAGTAGCATCACAAACTTCAAAGAATATAGTATGGACAATTCCCTATAGAGTTGAAGGAGGACCTGGATAGCATCACAACATTGTAATTCTAATTGATGAAGAAAATAATATATTTTCATATCCAAAACATGACTTCATAAATACAAAAGAGATAATCTTATATAGAAATGATAATGGTATATTAAGAGGATATTAATTATTCAATAATTAATTAGTCAATCTATGGACAATTAATATGAAAGATGAAATTTTAATTATCAGATCTTCTTATCATGTAGGAGAAGAAAATCCAAGAGTTGCCATTTGGGATGATAGAAAAGTCATATATAAATTGATTGATCATTCTAATTTTGCAGTTTTAACTTCAGATGGTGATAAGCTTAAATTATTTATTATCAATGCTAAAACAGGAAAAATAATATATTAAAGTGTCTAGAGTGAAGCTGATTTTAGTTAACCAATCAATTTAGTATTTGATGAACACTAAGTTTTTGTTACTTATTATAACAAAGCATAAATGATGTTTGAAATTTGGACAGTTGAGATCTATCATGCAAAAATTGAAGTTTCATTTATTAAAATGTTGGAAAACTATTATTTTACAAAAACACCAATTATTACAAACTATTATAAAGCTGACTTTGAAGCATTTTTCTTATAATAAGTTTATGGATATCCTATAGGAATTAAATATCTTGGAATGTCTAGAACTCAAAAATCATTAACAAAAAAGAATTTATTGATAATAACAACTTCTGGATAATTACATTCTTTAGACAGAAATTTAATTTCTACAAGAAGAAGAGAAAAGGCAGATCAACCAATTTTAGAATATTCTTTGTAATCAGCAGAGCTTCCTCCCTACTAATATTAATTACCCATCAATTTTTTAAATATGCTTTCATATCATTAAACTGTATTTTTACTATTTAATTTTAGTTTGACATTGAGAAATTTTCAATAGAATCCACAAATTTAGAATCATCAGCATTATTATTGGTATATGGTTCTGATATTTTCTTCACAAGAATAGCTCCAGACAAAGTATTTTATAATTTTAATATAATAGACATATGATATGTTGTTGGATAATTTCAACTATAATGCCCTTATAGCAACAACAGTTTTGATAGTAATTGCAACAAAAGTGTTATCAAGATTAGTCAAATCAAGTAAATAGGTTAAATAATTTTACCTAAATTGAAATATTGTATAATATTATCATTAGTAAATATATATAAGTTATTTTTAAATTCATTTAGGCATTTAGAATTTTCTTTCAAGTTAAAATAAATATTATAATGCTTGAAATAAATTTAAAAGTCATATTAGAAGTTCTTAATGGATTGAAGTAAATATGTTTAGATTAATAATGGTTTAATGAAACATTTAATAATTTTTATTTTAAATTATAATGGGCAGAAAGAAAATTTCAATCACTAAAATTGAAGACAGACAATAAAGAAATGTATGTTTTTAAATGTATAATAGATTACTTTTCATAAAAGGAAGATAGGTCTACTTAAGAAGGCTTACGAATTGGCTTCTTTGTGTGGTGTTTAAATTTATATGGTTTTCAATGATCTATGTAAGAAATATGCTATTTTAATTATTTTAGAAGGAAATGCCATACATTTTAGAACCGAAGAATTAAATTAAATAGAAAATAATGATAAAAAGAAGTATTTATTGACTCCTAAAGATGTAAATTATTTATTTCAACACCAGTACCCAAAATTTATCACTAGATCAAAGTCTAAAATTAATGCTCAACTTAAAGATTTGCCTATAACTCCATTAAAATTAGTCACAGATTTAATGATAAACGAGGAGCCATTATTTTCTCGATATTCAGTTATAAGTAGGCAATTTTTTCCAATTCCTCAGCCGAAAAGCAATAAACCTATAAATGAAAATAACACATGAATAATAACTATTTTAATTTGAATTATAATAATGAATAGAACATAATGCAAATGTGATGTGAATCTCAAGAAAGACTTTGAAAACTGTTCTCAATCTATAGAATGGCTAAAAATTCATTATGACATAAAAAAATTAGATAACATGAGAAATGATTATTAATAATTATGTAAAATAGAGATTGCAGATTAATAGTAATGGATAACTAAATAACGTAAATAAATAGAAAGGGATTTGATGAGAACATTTCCAAATGAACCATTTTTTTAATAAAAGCAAGGAAAAGAGGCTTTGTAACGATTACTCTATACTATTGCAGTTTATGATATGGGTGTTGGATATGTGTAGGGAATGAATTTCTTGGCAGGTGCTTTACTATTTCATAGTGAAGAATGTGTAGCCTTCTGGAATTATGTGACATTATATGAGCGATTATAGTTGAGAGATATTTATTTGGAGAGTAGTCTATAATCATAAGATAGACCTTCCTGGGTTATCAAAGCACATATAAATAGTGTAATTGTTATGTATGAGCCAACAAAGAAAACTTTATGATTTGTTTCTTAAAAACAATGTATAATTTGAAAATTTTTGCATCCCTTGGTTTTTATCTATGTTAGCAATGGTTATACCAATAAGATCTTATGTAAGAAATTTATCAAATTAGAATTTAGTTATGAAGCCAATGATTTTAAGTAGATGGATATTCATTTATAAGTTAATTCTCTCTTATTTATAAAATTGTGAATTAAATTGTGAAGGGCCAGAATTATTGATGGAGTTGACAAGTCAAACACACAAATGGAATTAATGTATACCTTTAGCTCATAATTTGAATTTAGACAAAAAATTTATAGAGTTAATGTTAGAGTCATTTGATTAAGATAAATAAACATTTTTAATTAAGTGATTTAATAGAAATTAGAGTAATATTAATTATTCTATACTCTGATATTCATATTCATAATATTAAATACTCTATTTTTGGTTATTGTGATTGGCATACAATTAATAAATTATATTATTAACAACATATAGAAATGGTATAGACACTTATATAAAAAATGATTAAGCTTAAGTATTCTGATTTAATTCATATACTTAAAATAAATAATCAAATCTAAAAAATTAGATATTAAGTATTTAGAATACTTTTTAGATATAAATTATATATGTAAAAGCTTAATCCTAAATTTATAAATCCAAAAAATAATAAATCATTTAAATAATTGGTCTTAATTTTGTAAATAAAAATTATTCTAAGCAACTGACAGTTTATAATTTTATAAAATAATATTTTAAGTTAAAACAATATTAATGTAAAATTGATTAGTATATGTTCATAGGGTATTAAAAATCTGATATCAAATTAGTGTTTTCTTTAATTTAATATTGATTTAATCTTAGTTAATATATTATAATTGAAAATTAAAATTAAGTATTAATGTAAAGTGAATAATTGAGTGAGCAAAAACTTTATGCTTGGGGTAGTTCTGAATGTGATCAATTCTTGGCAAAAGATGAAGATGATGAAGAATTATATGAGGTTAAGAAACCATATCAGATAAAAGAATTGAGTTGTTTATCAATTGTGTAAGTAGCATGTGGAGGAATGCACGCTTTAATTTTAACATCACAAGGAAAAGTAATTAGTTAGCTTATAATTTAAGGTTTATTCGTTTGGTTGTGATGATAAAGGAGTATTGGGAAGACCTTAAATAGAAGGTCAAGATGCAAGATTACCAGACATAATTACAGATTTACCTCCTGTCAATATGATAGCTTGTGGAAGTTCTCATTCAATAGCAGCCAATTCATATGGTTTAGTGTACTTTTGGGGATTTTATGCAAATACTCATGGTCCTATTGGTGAGGCTGTATCGAAACCTAAAAAATTAGATAATATTACAAATGGAATCAAGAAAATACTATGTGGTTAAAATCATACAATGGTGTTGTTAGATAATTTTAAAGTAAATATTTGAAAAAGAATAAATTAGTTACTTACTTGGGGAGATGCAGAAACATTGGTAATAGGAAGGAGAAGTGAGACTAGAAGATCTGTGATTTAAAATTTAAATCCTTAGCCTATAAAAATGAAAAAACCTATAATAGATATATTTACAGGGGCTTCACATGCTTTTGTAAAGGTATTATTAAAGGATAACAAGTCAGGTATATATGGATGGGGATTAAATAATTATGGGTAATTGGGTATAGGAAATTAAGAAAATTAATAACTTCCATGTTTGGTTGAGTTTTTTGAGAATATTGATATTGTTGATATGGTAGGTGGTGAACATCATACAATTGCTTTAGATTGTGAAGGAAATGTTTATTCTTTTGGAAGAAATGATGATGGTTAATTAGGTTTAGGAGAATAATTGAATGAAAATTTAAGAATTGAGGCTGAAAAGTAAAGAGTATTAGAAGAGGAATTGTATTAATAATAATAATAGGCGAATAAAAAAAAAACAAGTAAAAAAAACAAATAAGGAGATTTATTTGAAGTATAAAAATCTTAGAAAGTAATTGGATATGAATTCATTACTACTCCTTAAATAATTAATAAAATACCAAAGATGTAATCTATTTTTGGTTCAATGCATTATAATTTTGCTATATCTCAATAGAAATAGATATTTTCTTGGGGGAATGGATAAAGTTATGTATTAGGAACAAGAAATGAAAATAGTCAATTTTAACCTAAAGAAGTACTAGTATATTAATATAATATAGGTAACAACAATATTTAAAAATGAAAAATTATTATAAATATCTCTTGGTGCAAGTCATGTAATTGCTTTGACTTCTTCTGATTAGGCTTTTTAACTTCCAATGATAGATCAATAGCTTTTATAAATAAATGATCCAAAATCAAAATTAAAAAAAGGTAGAAAAAGTAATAGTAGAGAAATGAGTAAAGAGAAAAGTTTGTCTATGAAAAGGAGTGTTTAGAAATTTGATGATAGCTTAATTCCTGTAAAAGATTTAAGAATTGATTGACATATATTATAATCAATTGTTCATTACTGCTATTCTTTTTTTCTTCTGCTAAGATGTGCTTAATTTAATGGATCATTTTTTAATTCGATATGATGATGATCAATAAATTTATTAGCAATTTCATCAATTTTTTTAGTTTTTGCTCTTTAAAATATATTTTATTTTTGTTATTCTTGTAATATTATTCTTTAAACAAATTCTTTTTACTTTTATTCTCTTTCTAATTTTTATCTATTTAAACTGAGTTCATAATTCTCTAGTTCTTCTTATAATCCTTCATGCTATAATTTATTAGTTGCAAATTATTATGATCTATGAATCATTTCTTAAACTTCATGTTCATACCTCAAAAATGTTTATAGATCATCACTTAATATATGAATATTTAAATATCCATCTTCATAACTTTCTTGAATATTTTTGCAATCTATATTATGTTCTAAAGATTTAACAAAATTAATATTGATTTTTTCTTATTCAAATTGATTTTCTATTCCCTATTGAGATTCAATTGGTAAAGAATCATTCTTCCCTTATTATTATTAAAGAGGTGAATTAGTAAAGGATGAAGCATTTTTATTTTAATTAGTTTATTTAGTTAACTTTTTTAAATTTTCTTTAGCAATCTAGAACTAGTTTTTATCATCTTTATCAAAAGATTCATCTGTAATTGAAGAATTTATATCTGAAACATCCAATTAATAATGAGGTTTTTATTATTTCGATTTCTTACCTTTCTTATCTCTTCTACTAGGTTATTGTATTTAATTTTCTTCTTATGGAGATGGAATAGGTGATCCTGCTTAATGGATTACTTTAAGTTTTTATCTTATATGTTTAAAATGCTCTTTAGCTTTACCAGTGGTATCTTATTCTAAAGGATCTTGCTGTTACAAGATTAGACTTTTTGAAATTGATTTTCTTGGTCTTAATATTCTTTCAACTTATAACATTAAAATTAATGAGTAGAAAAAATTCTTAAGAAAGGGTTTTCTAATCTGCTAATTCTTGTAGAAATTAAGGAAAATAGTTAAATATTATTGATTTCATAATGAAATAAAACTTTTAAGATAAAGGTCCTTCAACAATAGAATTTTCTGAAGAAATGAATAAATAAAAATCATGTGATATGTGTTTATAATTGTAAGATGAATTAAGCAAATTTGTGAATAATGAAAGATTTTAATAAGTTATAGAAAAATTGTGGTAGAAGATGAGAAAAATTGAAGATGAAAATCAAAAGTTAATATTTAAAATAGATAATCTTGAAAAAGCTCTTTTAGATTAATAAGGTTTTTTGGATGAATTAAATGATCAACAATATAAATAATAAGATTAATCTCAAATAATTTAATAAGTAACCTTGGATAAAGGATAACTTGAGAAATTGGAAAAAAAGATTTCAAAAGAAAATTTAGCTGGTATAAAGAGTATTGAAGATAATTTATATAAGAGCTTTAACAAAGAGATTTAATAAAAATTTATGGTTATGTAAGAAAAAGTTGAAGAAATTAATCAATAATTTGGAGGAATAAATGAATAAATTGAACTTTTTAATCATAAACATGGAGTTACTAGAGAAGAATGTGAAGAAAGAATTAATTAAATTGCAATAATAGTTAAAGAGAATAATTAACTATAAAGAGTTAATAATAATGGAGTAGCTGAAATGTAATAGCATGTAATTATTATCTATTTTTACAAAGTATAGTGAATTAGATGTTGACATGATGAGAATATTTTAACATATTAAAGATTTATTATAAAATGATTATAAAATAGCAGAAATGGAGTAGAACATAATTAATTTGAATTCTTAATTGATTTAATTGAGAAATGCTGTTAATGAAATTGGTGATTTTGTTTCAAAAATATGAAAAATATATAATCACTTTAATTTCAATAAATCATCGATGAAGGTGTTATCATTCATTCAAAATAAGCTCAATTGCTTAGATTAACCTTGAAAAAAAGTGTTATGGATAGATAATCTCAATAAATACATCCTTTACCTGCAGTCTAATACAAATCAAAATAATAGAAATTGTAAACAAGACAATAATCTGAAACTTCCATTGCTCCCAAAAAATAAGAAAAGAAAATGTAAAGATAAATGAGCAATTTCGAGAAAGGCAATTTCTTATATTTCTTATATGCTTAAAAAAATGGTTAGGTAGAGTTATAATTAATGTAGAAAAATGAAAAAGAGTTTGCTGAGTTCTTAAGAAAAACATATAACTTTGAGCCTCCTTAAAAGACTGAAGGACCTAGTAAAAAGGGTCTTCTTTATCTATCTAAAAGGGAGGAAAATGATGATTACATTAAAAAATTGACAAATTCGGTATTGTCACCTGGATACAAAAGTACTATAGGAAAAAAAGATGTTCCACTTGATTAAGTAATAAGTCAAATGTTTGAGAAATAATTAGAACGATTTCCAAGAGTTAAGTAGAAGATTGAAAGAACTCAATGACTTTATAAAAATAAATGTAAAAATACAAGAATTCATTCAATTTATTTGCTATTCTCTATCTATTGAATAATTTTTTGATTTTTCTCTGTTACTTCCTAAACTTATAGAATATCATACTCTAATTTAAGATCTAAGAGATTTGAGTCTTTTGTCAAATTCAAATTATTCGTCTTCTAAGTCTGCTCTTTCTTACATGTATTAGAATAACTCTTAATTAAGATTCTCTAACATATTTTTGTAAGAAATTTGTAAATGACTTGATATCTCAGTTTATGTAAAGAATAATTTTATTTAATTCTTAGCCTATTGTAATTATCTCAACTATTCAATTTTCCCTTGCTTCTCTCCCTTTAATTCCTATCTCTAAGACTCTAAATCGAATAATTGTTATTCTCCCAATTCTTACATATATTCTCTCAGATAAGGATCAACCATAGGACTTTCTTCTTAATATTCTATTTATCAATGACTTTCTAATACACTTTAATTAGATTTGTTATATTTTGCACATAATATCTCCTAATTCTTGCCTTAATATTTTATGTTCATCTTCCTTCTATTTTAGCACATGCAGTAATTCCTGTTAATATTACTTTTCCTTATTCACAATGACTTCTACATCCTCCAGTCCATCATCTGAAGGTGTCTATTCAATAAATTCTCCATCAGCTTCATCATACATTAATTGTTAATTATTTTTTTAATGTCTTGGATTAACCAAAACTAAATTACCTTCAATAAACCGAACAACTTACTTAGTTTATTTAGTTAATCATAAGATTCTCTACATCATGATCCTATTGAATAATTTACTAAACTTCCACCTCATCTATATACCAAACATAAAGGAAAGAAACCTTCTTAAATTCTTTATGAAGAAGTATATATTAAATAATCTTTTAGATATATAAGGAAATTATTGAAACTCCAAATATAAATAGATTTTTATAGCCTCCTCCACAATATGAATTAAAAGATCAGAATTTCAAATGTTGGTAATGTTAAAAGCAAATATCAAATGGTTTCCTAACTATAGGTGCTAATTGTGATTAATGTTTCTTTCATGGTCGTTATTTTTGTAATGATTGCATGTCAGTAGTTAGAATGCCTATTCCATGGAAAGCCTTAGATAGTTTTGATTTAAGACATTATAAGGTTTCTAAACTTGCTTAATCTGAAATAGATAAATTATATGATTTACCTATTTTAGAAATAACTCCAACATCCAAATTATTATAACTTAATAAGACTCTTTTTGAATTTCTTGTGCTCAAAAGATAAATTCATTTGTTATATGATATGATTTGTGATCCAAAATTAGTACAAACATTATTAGAAAAAAGAACAAACCTTTGTTTAAAAAGAAATTGCTTCAGTTTAAAGGATTTATATGAAATATATAATGGAAGTCTAACTAAAGTTATTTAAGGATATTATGTTATTCTTTTTAAACATATTGATCTTTGTAAGAGTTGCTAAAAAAGAGGACATATTTGCAATATTTGTTAATAATTGATACCAATCCATGCTTTTGATATCAAAAATGTCACTTATTGTGATTCTTGCTTAAAAGTATATCATAGAGATTGTGCTGAATTAAAATCATGTCCTAATTGTTTACAATAGAGATGATTTTATATTTATGGAAAGAACAATTACTAATGTTTTTATTTTCATTCAATATTGAAATTTAAATCAATAAATATATTTTCAGAATCTTGTACTAAATGTATTTAAATTTTCATCTACTTTTTCTACCATATCAACATTATCAGTATTTTCACTGTTCTCAATCAAGGAGTTACTTCTGTCAATATTTAATTGAGATTAAGAATTCTATAATTGAGATAGGGGACTTGATGAAACCTTACTACCTAACCAACCTCCATTAATTACTTATTAATAAGTTATCTGAAATCTACAAGAGGGACAATTAAGGATTTTCATTAACCATTTCATTAAACATTGATGATGAAATATATGACCACATGGAGTTATACTAATTTCTTTGAGATTTAAATTATCCATACAGACTACACATTAAATACTCTAACTGTATTAAGGATTCATTTATACGAAATCTTCATAATCATAAGTTTCGAAATATTTCTTAAAAAAAGAGCCTGAAAAATTTTTAGGATTATTTTCTAATTTTGGAGGTCTAATCTTAATTTTTCTTCTCTTTTTCATTATAATTTCTTTCTATTTACATAAATTTGTTATCCCAAAACAAAGTATTATCATTATTATATTAAAAGAAGCAAATGCTAAAAACATACAATTGCCACTCAATATTAATGTATTTTATTCTTGTTTTACTATTATATTTATAGTCTAATCTGTTTGACATTATAATCCTATTATTAAGACTTTTGCATCCCTAAACTTTATTTTGAAATTCTATATTAATTTTGTGAGACTCAATTGACTATGGAGAACAGCAGTATAAGATGTTTGATCAGGAATCTCGAAACCTTTGTATCCTAAGAGACCAAAGCAAGCAGCTACAAAAAATTCAATGATTTGTTACTAATAGGATCAATGACATCATCTGCAATTAAAATAGCCTCTTTATCAAATTAAAATGATAAATACACAACTTTATGAGGCATCAAATGAATCTTATAATTTACATCTTAATCTATATTTATTAATTCAAACTAGCAATATGATCCAAAGTATCCTACCTCACATTCACACTTTTGATTGCACTTAGAATTCTGCTACATTTTACTGATGAAAAATCCTTAACAGTTGTTAATGCATGTAGAATGAGCTTTAGAATAAACTTCAATTTTTAGTTTAAAAGGCCCAAATCTATCTCTGGCATAATAGTATATGTTATCCATATAATTCAATTCAACCAAATGGGTATGATAATGTGTTTAAATTGATTCATAATCAAATAAAATAACCTTTTTGCTTTCAATAAATATTGGCTTTACTGTTGTATTAAAGTCTGTTTCAAGAATTTCTTCTCTAGATACTAGTGCAATAGGGTAATTAGCATTTTCAAAATAAAATGCTATTAATAAGTTATCATCATTTCTTTCTACATTGATTATTCCTGAAATTATAGTATTTCCATATAGTTCATATGTTTTTAATAGTTTTTGTCCCCTAACCACAATAATGTAGAGAAGTAAAAATTATATCATTATAATAAAATATCTGAAAAAATTAAAAACAAATTTTTCACTTGCTCTATTAACATCTATGATTAACGTTTCTTTTATGTATAATTTTTAAATCTCGTATTTATTAATATCAAACTTAAGGTATCTACAATTAATATACATTTAATCTTGAAATAAATCATAAAAATAATCAACTTTCATCAAACCTTATTTTCAAAATAATCATTAATATAATATTAAATAAAATGCTTTAATTTTAAAGTTGTGTGAATAATATTATACTAAAGTAAGCCTATGAGGAAATTAATGAAACAACAGATCTGCCTTAAGTTTTGAAGCATTCTTCAATTACTCCTATGCCTATAGAAATGACAGCATCATTATTAAGAATTAAGTAATAGTTAATTAAAGATAATGATAATGAATCACAAAGATAAATTTTATTAAAAGCAGGATCATTAGAAATCATTAGATTTATAAGTTAATTATCAGATATGTATACAACGTAATCTAAAGATAAAAATAAGTCTGTAAATCAGATATTGAAATAAGAAAATTTAGGCTTAGAATTGTATTTTCCATAATTATTTTAGTTCTGATATTTTATCTGAAATGAGACATGCATTAACTCATAAGGATATTCCAGATAAGAAATTAATTATTTCTACAATCAATTATATTATTAGTTATTTAGAGAAGAATTATTGGAATATAAAATTAAAAGAGTAATCCCCAATATTATAAATACGTGCTAATATAAAGCACTATTTAGACACTTTAAATGACGAAGATTACATTACTTAATTTGAAATATATGATTAATATTCTTAACAATAATAATAGATCATAGTAATATTTTGCTTAGATTATTTGATGGGTTTATCAGATTTTCATATTATTCATAAGGTATCTATTCTTAATATTCAGAGTGCCGAATAAAGACTTAAAGATAGAAGAATTGGTGATTAAAGAATCAAAATAATTTCTAAATTCATTATTTCTTTAATTCAATTCTTATATAACAATAAAAATACTAATCATGTCAAAAGGTAACTTGCCAGAAGATAATATATTTGCAATGATGATGCATTCCTAAAACTTTACAATAAACTTAATGTGATTGGTTATATAAAATAAAATATCAGAGAATTTATTAAGGGTTTAGAGCAAGAATTACCAGAACTATAATCAAAAAAAATTCATTAATCTTTAGAATTAAACTAATAAGTTGAAAATATAGATGAAATAATTGAATAGAAAGTGAAAAAGCCAAAATTAATTGGATCTTTATATTGTGATTACGTAAATAATATAAACAACTAAGATGAAATATGAAATGTCTAAAAATTGTTCATATATTTATTAAAGTAATAGTAATAGAATTATAAACAAAATACAACATATATATATTAATTATTATAATTATTTAATTTCTATGAGTGAAAACAATGTTTAAGCAAGTTTAACTCTTTCAAAAGGTAATGTTGCTTTTTGTTTGTCAAAAGATGAAAAACTATTAATAATAATCTAAAATGATAGATTAATTGCCTATGAATTATCCACAGGAAAATTAAACATTATAACTATATTTGATGAAATTAACTTTAATCATACTAAAATTTGTATATCATCAGATAATTCAATATGTTGTGTTAGTACATAAGCTGAAATAAAAGGTTAAGTTGGCTTTATTCTTCTTAAATTTGATTTATAAAAGAAATTACTATCTGAAACTTATTTAAATTATCATTTAATGTAGGTAGAAATTTTAGAGTTTATACCTAATTCTTAAATATTAATTAGCTTAAGTATTGATGCAACAATTAAAATATTTGATTTCTCCCAATAAAAACCAAGGACTATATTAACAAGATGTTAATAAAGGCCAGTCTATTGTAGATTAATATCAAATTAAAACAGATTAATTATTATTGATAATCTAAGTAATATAAAGTTACTTGATATAAAAAATGAAAAATTAATAAAAAATTTTAAACTAAAATTTGGAAGCTGTCATAAGGCCATAGTTGAAAAGAATGGTATTATAGCCTTGTTAGGTAAATCTACTAAAAATTATTTGTATAATTTGCCAAAACAAAAACTTATTAGAAAGTATCAGGTTACTGATAATTTCAATTTGTTTAAAGTTCTTTCTGATTATTTGATTTTTTATGATAATGACTAGATTTTACTAATAAATATAGCCACTTGTAAATAGAAGTCTATAACATTAAAAAACATCCAAAATATAGATAACATTATTTTTTATTAAAATTTAGAGAAATTAATTTTAAGTGAATTGGAATAAATACATATATTTAATAATCTATATTTTTAGGAAAAATGATTCACTTTAATATATTTTTATATATATTATTTATTATTATTGTTTTTAAGTTAATTATAATTTATATACTTTGAAAAATATCTTGTTTAAATTGCTAAATGGACAATAATATTACTTTTGTATAGAAAAATATTCTATTACTCTAGATTTAAACATTTTTATCAGATAAACATTCTAATAGTCATTTATTACAATGTTATTCAAAAATGTTGTTGATTAATTTATATTACATATTGCATTTGATAATTAATATGCGCTATATAAATTCATTTAATTTATTTATTAATCATTTTTTGGGAGGACTTTAATATCTTTTCTTTCTTTGATACATTTGTTAATTATGTCTAAAGTATAAATCGATATCAGTTTTATTTTGTTAAATGAATCTGGAACACCACAAAAAATTTCCAAAAAATTCTCTTGCAATCCTCCTAGCCACCTTTGATTTAAATAGTTTCTAAAAGTGCATCCTATTGTAATTTTGGCTTTCGATTTTTATAAATTAGATGATAAATGGGTCTTATTTTACTATAGACTAATCGAAACTATTAATAATGAAAGATGTTAATTTCTTCCCTATATTCTTATAGTAGTTTTTTGTTTCACCAGGATATATATAAGGACTGAACTTTACAATATTTTTCTTAAAAATTTCCTTTATGGGTTCTGATTCATACTCTTCCTTAACTTCTTGTTTTACAATTATTTATTCCCTATCATCTAATAACTATTAATAAGCTTATATGCATGGTAGTGGAACAGGACATATATATATTCCAAGAGGATAGCAAAAGAAACCCTAAAATGGAATTGATGAATTTGATTATTTGGAATTGTCTTTCATATTTTATTTCAGTACTAAAAAAAGTCATGTTAGTTACAATATCTAATAAATATTTAAGAAGAAAAAGTAGCATTTGGAAGCCCTTCTTCAAGAATAATTAGATTAAATCTTCTTTCTCTTTTCTCAAAAATACTACACCAATGTTATAAGTCAGCTAGTGTATCAAAATATTATTCTATACCCTTGAAAAAATCCTATAGGTATTCTAATAGACATTATTTTTTTTATTTTTTTTAGATCTGATGTAAAATAAATCAAGCAAATAAATCTACATATCGAATCCATTATTCAAGCTCATAAAATCTAAATAAATACTAGAAACTGATTGATGTTAATTGACCAAGAGAAAATGCTAAGCTCATCCCTTCCTGTCTCACACATAAATATATCAAAAATAATATACTATTTAAATTGAAATTACAATTAATTAGATTAAACAATTCTTATCTAAAATCATAATCAATCTATTCAAATCTGATGAGCAAAGTGAGCAAAAAGAAATTTACAAAGCATTATAAAACAAAAGGACTTGATAAATTTTAAAAATTACCTTAATAAGATTGGATAAATGCAATAGAATTAATATTTAATCTATTTGACATATTTTAAATTTAATAATGTCACTCTTTTTATTAATAAATGAGACAAATAATAATATATTAAATTTATAAAGGCTTGATTATTAGGACTTTCACAATAAAAACTTGTTTGTTTGAAAAGTATGTGAAAAGAAAAAAAAAAATTTTAAACATTCTTTCTGATTTTATTTGATGTATTAATAACTGTAAAATTATATATGAAATAGAAATCAATAATGTATGATTGTAAATTTTTAAATGATAAAATATTTTGATCATATTGTATTGAAAAATAATTAGTGATTATATTAAATACTTGAATGGATTTTTAAATTTGCCAAAATACTCAAAGTCCAGAAAAATTTTTATGCTTAAATGAGGAATGTTGTTTAGCTGAAAAAAAACAAATATAATGTTACTAGTGTCTTACTAAATATCATTTAAGTAAGAATAAGGTAGTAAGACATGTGGATGATTTCATCGAGCTAGAATAATTTATAAATGAAATTAAAAAAAAGCAAACCAGAAGACAAACTTTCATTTAAATGATATTTTAATAAGCACTTGACTTTTAAAAGAACAAAATTTAAGAAGTGTAATTAAGTAAAAATGCTGACTTAATTAAAAATGCAACTGAAAGAATTGAAGGAGAAACCACAAAATTTGTTAAGTCTATTAGCACTTTATATTTAGATCAAAAGTTCACTCTACCTTACCAAAACTCATAACATATATATTATGTGAAATTTTATTTTGAAAATGAAAATAAATATTAGGAAGACTCGAAATAAAAATTAGCAATCCTATTCTCATAAATTGAAAAATACATGTAGACTCTTGATTTAGATATTCGTACTACAATGAAAAGGTTAATATTAGATTTTATTAAACTTTTAGGTCCTATTAGAAATTAGAATTGCTTGAAAAATAAGTCACTTAATATAGTAAATAATCATTTTACAATAAGTTATAATTATTATTGTTAGTGTTAATATTTCCATATTTAGTATATTTACAGATCAATTAATTAGAGATAATTAAATTTTCAAGGTAATATGAATAAACTTCTCAAATATAAGAGTATATAATATAGGAAGTTATAAGTTTGAAGGATAAATATAATTTACTAGATAAAAAGTTTGAATATTTATTGCTTAATGAAACTGAAGATGTTTCAGCATTAAATAAGACTATAATAGAAGCAGTAGATGGTGTTTAAAAATTAAGACTTCGATTTGATACTTTTAAATAAAGTTCAACATCTAATTTAGAGAAAGTTAGGATAAATATTTAGACTAATTTTGAAGACTTATAAAAGAATCTAACCTATCTTAATAATTAGGATATCAATTTAAAAAGTTAAATTTAACATATTTCATCAAAACTTGATGTTATCTTTTTAAAGGATATAGATGTGAAATATAGATTTGAATAGGAGAAGAAAGAGAAAAAGATATAATCTATAAAATTAAGAGATGTAATAAATTAGATGGAAGAAAAATAAGAAATGAATAAAATAATTTAATTAAAGAATTATTTATATTCACTTTTGAATTATAGACATTTAATCAAAATTCATCTAAATTTACCTAAAACAGAACTCAAAGATTTTTAATTAATTTATGATTAGTTATTTGATAAACCCATATTAGTTTACACAATGTTATCTATATAATAAAGGGTCTATAAGTATGAGGGTGATAATCCTTTAGTATGTTTGGGAGGATCAAATATAATGAGTTAGGAAAGTATAGATTTGATAGCTTGTGACTTCGCTAATGATATTTTTAAACCAACTTTTGAGTCTGATAAGGCTATAAAAAGTAGTCATGGAGATATATATTGGTATTAAGTATAAGAATCTTCATTTGGATTTGCACCTAATGAAAAAATCAAATTATTATATTGTGATGATTATGATGAAGAAAATGAATACAGATTAAGCTATTGGTATAATCTAAGATCATCTTCAGGAGGACGTAGATTGGGTAAAGAATCATTGTTAGAGAATTCAACAAAACATAGATTATAAATATATTTATTGAAACCTCCATTTTAATGATATATTCAATTAATTTATATTATATTTTACATATATTATTTCATTAATTTGGTCTAATTAAAATCTTCCCTTATGTTTGATTCAATTTGTAAATTTATATACCTTCATTAATTTTCTCTAGAGGATATTGATGAGCATATTCTGTTTTTAATGTTGTTTTGAGTAATGCATTTAATTTCTTTTGAACATTAATATCAAGATTGTTACATTTTATTATCATTTAATTCTTTCTGAAATTCTTGAATTTAATTGTTGAAGAACAATTCTGAATTCCAAAAAAATTGAATTTAAATGTAATTTTAGTAGATGATTTAAGAATACTATGAAAAATGTATAATTAAATAAGTGTACTTTAATATGTTGTTAAAATTATTTTGATTATCAATAGTAAAAATAGAAAAATTAATTATATTTATATTATGTCAAGTGGAAAATAAATTGGAAATTATAGATTACTTGAAGAATTAGGGAAGGGATCTTTTGGTTGTGTAACTTTATATATATAAATTACATATTCAATAGGTTTTTAAATGTTAGAACATGATTGATTAATGTTTACATGCAATAAAAATTATTCAATTTTAATCTTTAAAGAATTGTGAAGGAATAGTAGGAGAATTATTAAAGGATGAGATAAGTGTATTGGCAAAAATAGACTCTCCTAATGTTTTGAGGTTAGAACATTATTTTTAATCAAATACCAATTGTTATATTGTAATGGAATATTGTAATGGTAAATATAGATATTATTAAAATATCAATAGGAGGAGATTTAGAAAGATATTGGGAGAGTTAAGGAAGAAGAATAAAGGAATAGAAAGCTATAGAAATCATTATTCAAATTCTAAATGGGTTAAGTGAATTACATAAATTAAATGTGATACATAGAGATATAAAATTGGCAAATATTTTAATGCATAATGATCAAATTAAAATTGCTGATCTAGGTTTCTGTAAATAATTGCAATACAAAGTTTTTTAATATAAATTATATTTAGGATATGGAAGTCAGCTTATGTTTGGGTACACCAGGTACAATGGCACCTGAAGTAGCTGGATTTGAGAGTTATGGTTTATAATCAGACATCTTTTCTATAGGATGTATATTCTATTAACTTTTATATGGTGAGTTACCTTTTGAGTGTCTAAATATACAATCTTATATAAAAGCTATTCGTTAATGTAATTATACTAAATATATTCTATTAATAGAAAAAATCGATTTCTATAAGAATGATGTTATAATCTCAGATGAAATTAAAGAAATTATTACCAAAATGTTGAAAGATGATCCAAAATAAAGATTAACATTTCCTCAATTATATCAATATCCTTTATTTAAAAATACACTAAAAATGTCTTCAGCTAGTTAAATTGCTATAAAAAATGTGAGAAATTTAGAAACTACAAAATTTTATGATGAAATTTATAAAAATCATTAGGATACTTAGATAGAATAGAAAGGCATGACAGTTTTAAAATAAAATGGAGATATTTTTAGAACTCAGACAGAAAAATATTATGAATAATCTTAAGATATGAGTAATATATAGAGTGTCATTAAGGACAATCGTAATGAATCAATATAGAATAATGTATCAAAACTGACTTATGAAAGGATGGCAACTCAATAATTATGTCCAAATTAATAACCAATTAATACTACTTTATAAGAACTTGAAGCAAGTGAATCAATATTTAAAACAGATAGATATCAACATAATTATAGTCTAGTTAATAATAATTAATAGAATCAATAAATAATTCAATAATTTCGTTTTCTAATTGATGCATTGTAATATTGTGATAGAACATATAATGAAATTGAGTAAATTTAATTTATAGATGAATGTAAAGTAAATTTATAATTTAATATTAAAGTCTTTGATTGGTAAATTTATGTTACAAAAAAGAATAAGATCTGAAAGTAAAAAATATTTTTCAGCATAAAAACAGAATAAATTCTATGAGGAATTGATTTAAATGGGAGAAGTCTTTAAATATTATGTTTAAAATCAATTATTTGAAAAGTTACTTTAATAGATGTAATATTTTAATTTAGTATTTAATAGTACAAGTTCTCCTTCAATTTTAAATGGATTAACAGAAATATTTTTAGCTGAGTTAAAGGAGGATGAAACAGGAATATTTCATTTAAATTATTGGTAAGCATTAACTGAATTATATTCATTAATTAAATAAGAAATTAATAGAGAAACAGACAATAAAAAAAAGAAAAATTTAATAATTGTTTTGCTTCATTTATAAAGATGTATGCATTTTCAAGATTTATGTACTCTTAAAATAGATTTTGAGGAAGAATTTTTAAATATAAAAAAGAAAAACTTGATTGAATTGATCAAGAAAGTTTAATATTGATATTTATATTCAAATTTTACAATTATTATAATATTATGCTTCTAATACTATTATTACTTTATTAAGTGTCTTGTGGGAGAGTTAGACCATATGGACCAAGATCACTTACAATGTCAAATGTTAATCCTAATGGGTATTTTGATTTGATCTATTATATATAGTTGGTCAGAATACAATTTTACAATGATATTTGATACAACCTTACCATCATCAGGAATTTTAGTGATTGAGTTCCCAGAAGCAAATTATCCAGACAGATTAGGATTACGTCCAGATACAGTTTTATATGCACCTTATCCTCTTACAAGAACATTTGTTTAGAATGATAGATCACTGGAAATTCAATTAGGAGAGTGGCCAATTGAAACTCCTTTGACAATAACAATTTCAGGAATTATTAATTCATAAAAATAGGGAGGTACTGGAAATTTCAAAGTTTATACAAAACTTAATTCTCATATTGTTGATATTAATAGAAATTTTGCTGTAATTGGATTAGCAGGAGAAACTATAAAATTATTATCAGCTTTGATGTCCATTAATAATAATTATGCTGGAGAAGTGACAGACTATTTAGCTACTATCTAACCTAGTTAAGATTTGGATAGCAGAATTGACTTCATTATAACATTCCCAGAATTATATGATCTTTCATAATTAAAAAAGTGTTCTTGTAATGTCTTCACTTCATTATGTACTGTTCATAAGAATTTTAAGAATTAAATACTTGTTACAGGAAATCAAAATTCTATTCCAAAAGGTACTAGTGTTTAAATAACATTTAATGATATTGTAAATCCATCAAGGAAAATGAAAACACCTCTTTTTAATTTCAGAGTTGTTGAAAGAAATACAAATAATACATTATAAGAATCATCAGCTGTTAATGGGTTAGAAATCTTAGCAGGATAAATGAAATTAGTGTAATTATAGATTCTTTATTATTAACCTTATATCTATTACATTAGAGATTTTAAATTATAATTTAGACCTAAAAATGGATTTTAATATGCTAAAATATCAACTGATTTTTATTAAGTAATGAGTTGCTAAATCACTAGAGGATTATTAGATCCAAGTAAATTTTAAGATAGTATGTGCAGTCCTTTGGGAAAAGATATGTTTTTATCTAATTTTTAATCATATGTGGAATCTGATTATAGTTATGAATTTGTAGAAATCCTTTTTAAAGCAAGAATCAGTGATAGAGTCATTCTTACTAATCCAGTTGAAATATACACATATAAAGATTCAGATTATCTATATCTAACAGATTAAGATACTTTATCTGTTAATAGTTAATTGCAAATAGTATTATGGCCAATAGTTACACCAACAATGGTATATGCAATTACATTTGATGATAACTTAGTTTAAACTAATTAATATCCTTAAACTAATGCTTATATAACAATAGTATATACTGCAAAGGTAGGTATTAGTCTGACAACTAAAACAGTCTTTGGTTTAGAAATCCCATAAGATTTTTAGGGTGTTCCAGAATGTACATTTAAAGATCCAAATGATGTTATGATAGATGTAACATGTGAATTTGGACTTGGATTTCTAAATATTACAAAAGTCTTTGATTATTATGATTCTACTGTTAAAGGAGCAGTTATAACTATAAAAGGTCTATTAACACCAGAAGCATCTGGTAATTTTCCTATTGGTATGTTTGTATAAGATCAAAATAATGTTTATTATAATAATGATACTTTTGTGATATTACCACCAACATTTAAAAAAACTACAGGAGCACCAGAATTAACAACATCAGTTAGTTAATTATCAATTCATTAGAATTAATAGACTGCTATATAGATTTAACTTCAATTAGATTGTGATGTTTCAGCTGGAGTAAAAAATATGAATGATCCTTATGTTCCTTTTACAACAATCGAAGTATATTTTTATTAGTATTATATTACAAATAATGTGTTTGATTATGATTTAGGATCAGGATAGTCTGATCTATCATAATATGGTTGTTAATTTTAAGATGGAATAGTAGCTAGTGCTGGTAATAAATTATCATGTGTATTATTTCATGGTGTTAATACTGCAACACCAACATTTGCAAACTATGCCATGGTAAAGATATAAGGTTATGCAGCAATTACAGCAACCAATACATCTCCAGTTACTATTTCTTTAAAAATACCTGTTAAGTATCCATCTACTATTGGAGCTATTCCTCGTATAAGAGTTGATCTTGTAAAATACAATTAGAAAATCAAATCTATATTGAGATCTCAATCATTTAATATTGGAGCTGTTAAAAATTCTGTTGGAAATGCTTTAACTGTTTTTAGTGGACCAGTATTAGAGAATCCTAAATTATAAGTAGAAACTACTTTAACCTATAAATTCAAAACTGTTATAAGTTTAGCTAAATCTAAATTAAATGGAATATATTTTGAAATACCAAGTGGATTTACTTTTAGTTCTGATAAATTATTAGTAAGTATTGATGGCGTTTATTAAGATTAAGAAGTCATCTAATATTTTCCTAATTTCATATATATTATGACAAAATTATCCTAATTATCAAATGGTGTTACTCATACTTTGATTTTTGAAAGAGTAGATATACCAGTAAGTCTTCCATCTTCAAGTATAACTCATGTTATTAAGACTGCATCTGGTGGATAATTTGCTGATACTGCAACATTTACTATACCTACTTTAACTAAAGGATCACTTCTAGATATAAGTTTAACATTATCATCAGATTATTAATAACATCCTTATGTTAATTATTCAATTTCATTTACAACATCTATGAAATCATATGATGGGTCAATGATAATTATAGATTTCCCATTAGGATATGATATTTAAACATCAAAGGCTTATTTAGATAATATTCCTTATACAAATTTAAAAAACTCTTCTTCAACTAATACTATAACTTATGATTTACCAACAATTAGAAAATTTAGAGTTCTTAAATTTGCTCCTTTAATAAAAGGATAAAGAGTTTCTATTGCTATTTTCAGTGTAAAAAACCCTATGAGTGGTACATTTACAATTGGAATTTCTACAGTGGATAAAAATGGAAATGTAATAGAAGATGGATCAAAATCAGTTACAATTGGAACTACTATTTTTACAACATAAGTTTTAACAGTATCTTCTGTTGAATCAACTCCAAATAATAAAAAGGCTTTAGGATTATATACTTGGTATGTAAATGTTGATTTTACAATTCCTAAATTAAGTGAAATTAATTTACTTCTTCCAGGAATGTTATCTATTTATTCCATATCTGCAGATATTGTATCTTGTAGAATTGTATAAGATTCAGTCATACCATTAAGAGAATGTTTGGCAATTGAAATTAGTACTCCATCTTCTATATAAATGATTACTGATTACCCAATTAAAGGAAAACCTTTTAAAATTGAATACTATGGATATTTATAATTAGATAATTCATTAAGTGGTTTTACTATAACAATTAATTATAATTCTTAGTTAATTGCAACAGGATTGTGTCCAACTGTTGCTGTAACTGCTTAAATTACACCATCTAAATTGACATTAGATTTCTATCCTAAAAATGAAGGAGAAATTGCATATTATAATTTTAATTTAGAAATAGCAACTGCATTTACAATAACAACTAATCATTATATCTTAATTAGATTTCCATTTGAATATGATTATATAATTGGAATTGAAAAGATGTAAGTTAAAAGTAACACTCTCTAAGGAGCATTAAAAATGGCTATTATACCATATCATATAAAAATAACTGGATTTTATGAATTGACTAATTTCAATGGCACTTTAGATATTAGTCTATTAGGTGTAATGAATCCAAATAGATTAAATAATTAGGCAACAGGAACATTTTTATTTGGAATAATGGAAGGAAATTAGATGATTCTAGGTAATACTGCAATAGATGGTGTAATTCCTTAATTGGCTCCATTATTAATTTAATTAAATAAAATTACCAGTAGTGTTTCATTAAGCAGATATGCAAGTACATTTAAATTTGAAGTTTATCCTCTTTAAAAAGTATTGGCAACAGTTTATGGAGGATAATTGTATGTAGATTTTCCTAATAATTTTATAATTGATTCTTTTAATGGAGGTTGTGATACTACATCATAATTTTCATTTTTTGCTTCTTGTAAGTGGGATTATTTTAGATTTCTATTTTTAACTAATAATTAAGATTGGTATGCTGATCGATCAGGTTAACTTGATTTAACAATTACAAATGTATTAACTCCAGATGATGATGGAGAAACAAATAATTTTATTATTTATAATTATGACTCTATAAATAAAATAGTATTGGGAAGAACCTATGCAAATCTTCATTCTGCATCATTAATATATAATTATGATGGATTATAAATTGATGTTAATCTTAAATAACCATTCATTTTAGAGGTTGGATCATATTCAGATGAAATAATTATGAATATTACAGAAAAAGCAGATTTCACTTTGACTCTATCCCCAAATGTTTTGGATTCATAAATTATTATTACTCCTAATCCAGTCTAAATTGTTGCAGGAAGCAAATAAGCTAAATTTAGAGTAGCTGCTCCTAGAACTATTTTATTGTAGACTTATTATATTTAATGGAGTAAAACAGGGGATACCTTACCTGTTACTTATGCTCCTTTAAGATTGACACCATTATAAATGGTTAAAGGAACTTTAAAGAGAAAATTGACAATTGAAAAGATGGAATATATGCCAAGAAATGGTACATCATATCCACTTTATATAACAACAAACAATCCTCCATATTAATAATTATTAATTAGAGTAGGTTTCAAAATGAATCTTACTGCTGATGTACCTTTAAGATAGAAATGGTACATTACAGATAAAAGATTAGAATAACTTGGTGTCACTTATGCTGAATTAGTAGATAGTGGAATTGATATATCAGAACATTCTATTGCCAATCTATCTAATACTCAATTAGATATGGCTAAATTATAATACTCAGTTCATTATGATCTAAATATATCAATTAATTATCCAAGTAAGGAAAATACTATCACACTTTATTACAGATTGCGAGGATATGATGCAGATTCATTTGAACTTGATGTTCAAGAAATGATTATCCCAATAAAAGATTAAGAATTTAGAAAACCTAAAATCCTAGAAACCAAAGTTCTTGAAGCAACCAGATCTACTGCTACTTTCTAAGTAACTACTGATATCAAAGGATTTATATTTTATGTTTATGCTGATTAACATATGCCAAATCCAATATTTGAAGAAACTAAAGATCCAAACTTGGATAATGTAACACTTTCTCATTCAAATCCTCAATATGGTATTGATTATGTTAGAACAATGACTTTAGATGTCAATTTCACTATTTCTAAACTTTTACCTAATCATAATTATGAAATCTTCATATTTGTTATGAATTTAAATAAAATAGAAAACCCCACTTTTATGAAAGTATTCTTTTAAACCCTTAAACCTTAGAGAATTGCACTCTTAACACTTAAAATTAATTAAGCATCTATAGATAATGAAGTTAAAATGGATTATATATAAAAAATGGCTGAAATGATTGGAATTACTAAAGCTAGATTATTAGAAAGGACAACACAATGTAAATAGACTTCTTTAGACACCTCTACATCTAATTCTTATTTATTCTGGAATTTAATTATTTTACCAGATCCTTCAAATATGAATGAATTTACTAAACCACTTATTTTAGCTTAAACATTAAATTCTAGGAGATCAGAAATATAAAAATTTATTACCAGACTTGATGATGAACCATTTTATACTTTAGAAGAAATCTCAGATAATATTCCTAGTTTTGTTATCAATCCTGAAATGATTGATCGTACTACATCTTCAATATCTCTAAGATTTAAGATCTCTTATTGTGGTATGGCCTACCTTTCTGTAAGAAAGAGAGAAAATTCTTAAAATTAGTCAATTGTAAATGAAACCATTTTTGCTTAAGAGCTTTAGAGTGTATAATTTCCATCTTCTTATTAAATTAAAAAAGCTCTCAATGAATCTAATCAACCAATCAATCAAACATTTATCACAGTTTAAGACACTGAAGCATTCTATTAATACAATTATACAGATCTAGATGTATTTATATAATTTTTTAATATAAGTAAAAAACGGTCTATGATATTTATATTTCCCTTGAAAATGATTTTATAGCTAATCCTGAATTATTTAGTAATGATTCTGTTGCCAGATTTACTGCAAAAACATAAAAGATAATAAGTAAATTATTTGTTCATTTTATATTATTAGTTCCCTTAAATATTTTCAGTATTAATTATTAAGAACTGCTACAATTTTTAATGATTATTAATTTATTATTAGTGATGTGATTATACATTAACAAATATTATTAATTATATAGCTTTTACCTTTCTAAATTATAATTCGTATCTGAAATATGATATCATATATAATTGGAGAATATATTTAATTGTATCATTTAGAATTTTTTAATTAATATTAAAATA
>JPFL01000442.1:29589-45685 GCA_000733385.1 Paramecium biaurelia
TAATGATATTTATAAAGGTTTAGCCACCAAAGGATATAAGATTGAATCTTAGTTAGGCTAAGGTTAATTTGGATAAGTTATTATCAAATTCTAATTAGGTTTTTAAAGGAATAAAGTAGAGTAATTAGTAATAAGTAGCCATAAAAATTATAGAAATAGACAGATTTTCAGAAAATGAAGGACTTTTTGGTAGGCTAGTAGAATCTGAAATTCAAGCATTGAAGCTAGTTAAAAGTGAGAATGTTATTGGTTTTGTGGACAATTTTTCAGATATGAAATATTGTTATATAGTTATGGAATATTGTGATTGTAAATGAAATTAAATAATTATATTTTTTAGCTGGTGACTTAGAGAATCAATTAAGATATTCTAAGATCAAAATAACTGAATAAGATGCCTTAGGAATTTTTAAATAAATTCTGAATGGTCTCAGAGATTTACATGAAAAATATATCATTCATAGAGATTTAAAAGCTTCAAATATATTGATTCATAATAATTCTATTTATAAAATCGCTGATTTAGGATTTTGTAAACTCTTAGATGCTGCAGTATTATATTAACATTATAAGAGGATCAAAAATCCAAATTATAATTAGGATCTTTATTTACAATGGCTCCTGAAATATTCAACTAAAAACCATATGGATTATCATCTGATATGTTTTCTTTGGGAGTTATCTTTTATTAGATTCTATACAATAGACTTCCATTCAAATAAAGGGATTACTTATCAAATGATCAACGTACAATATATAATATTTTATAGCCAAAATGGATTTTGAGCCAAACAAAATTGAAGTATCATATTAAACTCAAGATCTCTTATTCTAAATGCTCTAATTTGATCCTTAAAAAAGAATATCTTTTTAGAATATAATGAATCATGCAGCTTTTGATAAACCTATTTTTAGTATTTATTGAATTTATTCAATTTAGGCTAAATAAGCAGGATACAATTACAAGCTAATAGAATTCCTTTTGATGACTATTAAGAATTTTATTAAAATTAAAGTTTTTAAATAGAAGCATAACACTAAAATAGTCTTAGTTATAATTATATGCCATAAATTGTTGAAGTTTAATAAAAACCTAAATAAAAAATTACGATTTTGTCATTTAAAGAGTTTTAATAAGATAATGATAATTAATTAGGGTTATAAATAGATAAAATTAATCAGAAGATTAATCATATATTTTTTTTTTCTAATACTTTTCAAGAATTAGTAAATGTTCTTTAATCACCTAATCTAATGGCTTTGGTGTGTTTAAAATTATAAAAATTATGCCATAATATTCTCAAAATAATTACTGAGAACATAGAAAAATATAAAAATAAAAGGCAATATGAACTTGACTATAATATCCTTCAATAATAATATCGTGAAATGATTTCTTAATCGGAAATAATTTTATATTAATTTAATGATCTCCAAGAATAATTACAGAATTTCAATTAAATTAAATTGTTGACAACTATATCAAAAGATATGTCAGAATAGTAATTTAATATATTGTTCTATCAATAATTAACAGATTATCTTTAAAGAGAAAATTTTAAAGTTGTTGTTGCATTATCTCATTTAATATTCTGCTATTTATATTGTGTCACTGAAAATTCATAATTTTTAGAATTTGATTAAAAAACTTTTGACCTCAAAAAAAGTAAGGAACCACACAATAATAAAGATCATCTTTTGAACTAAATATAATTATTTTCCTCTAGAATATTTTGAAAAAATATGAATATTATAACATAATAAATCATGATATAAATCCCTATATTGTAATAAAAAAGAATTGAATAAATTTTATAAAATCTAGTATTTTTTTAAAGGATAATATATATAAAGTTTTCATTGTAAATAGTGCCAAATTTAAATTTCTTATTTTTCCTTATCTTTTCATATTTCTATTTTTTTTTCAGCACTTTATGTCTATCTAAATGAAACCATTTGTATTTAATAATGAGCATCTTAATATTTAAGACTTTTAATTCTAAATTTTTAGTGATCTAAACAACTATTTTATATTTATTATCTGAACTTATGATTATAAGAATTTTATGGTGAATTTATTCTATTCTACAATAAATCTAACTTTGAATTGATAAAATATTTCAGGATGATGGAATTGTTAAATTTAGATTGATAAATTGGAATAAGTTTGGAGATTATATTGAATTGAATATGTTTGTTTCTTAGATTTGGATTAATGAGTCTAGCAATATGAGAGAGGTATGAGAGTAGTTTAAATCTTATTTAATGATAAATTTATGTGAGTTTTTATTTGATAATGCCTATTCTAATCATTCATAAAAATATAGAAATAAAGAGATAATGAGTTTCATGGATGATGCTATGGAAGTTGAGCAAAATGATGGTAAGGTTCAAGAGGTTCATCAACAGAATAGATTTCTGCATTCTAAGAGAATGATTATAGTGGATGAGAAATGCTAAGCAATTGTTCCTGATAAACCAGAAAAAACTTTGGAAAAATTCATTAAGCATGTAAATTTGAATTATTATGTTAAGAGATAAAGTTTGATGTTTTAGACAGAAAAAATAGAGAAACTTTAGAATATTGATGATTATTTACTATTTGCATAATCCTTAATTTTGAGCTAAGTTGATGAATAAACGGCAGAGGATCCAAAAAAGAAAAGTAAAGGATTTAGTGGGGATGGATTGATTTTAAGTGGTTTATCAATCACTTAAGAACAAGTTAATGAAAGAGCTTTAATGTTTTTAAAGTCAATGGAGTATAATATAATAAAAGCAAAGTTTTATTTATTATTTCCAAGTTTATTAATCTATAATTAATATAAACATAGACATGCATTATAATTCACTAATGAATATATGAATGAAAAAATTGAATTATATATTAGCAAATTGAATGAAGATAAAATGATGCAACAAAATAAGTGGAGATAGGATCTTATGGATATGATAAATAGCAAATAAAAAGTTCATTTGGCTCAACTTTAAACATTATTAGAACAAGGATAATAATTAAAATATGAGGTTCCTGAATCAATAAAATAAATTCATTCAACATCAATACAAATATAAAAATAAATAAATAAATTATTAAGGGAAAAATAAACATTAGAAAAATTACGTTAATATTTAGAAAAATTTGAAGAATAAATTCCAATTATCACTCCAGAAATATAATAATTAAGAGAATAGGTGTAGAAATCTGAAACTTTTTATTAAAAATTAGTAAAATTACCTATTCCTGTTGAGGATTGTGATAATTATGATGAAATATTTGAAAATCTCATTTCTAATTCATAATCTCAAAAAGTTCAATTAAAAATACTTGCAAATTATAATTAAGAATATAAATTACTTCCAATTGAAATTAAATCATTTGAATCATTACATAAAAGATTATATGAATTTGTATTAGATCTAGTTGAAAAAATAAGTAAATTTACTAAGATTTAATAAACGAAAACTAGATTAGGATAATATATATCAAATTAAGGAGAAAAAACTGAAAAAATGACATTATCTTAAGCAGGAATATTTAATCATTAGATATTAAAATTAATAGTGACTTGTGATGATTTTGATTATTTTAATGAATTATATTAATAAGCCTTGGAATTAAATGAAAAAGCAAAATAATAAATAGATGATCCTGAAATGTAATAAAAATTACTAGGTGAAGTGTTAGATTGTCCTTTCTATTTAGATGTCTAAGAAAGATTATAAAGTATGATAGATTATTCTTAAATATTGGATTCTATTAAATTAAAAATGTCTGAAAGATAACATTAAATTGCAAATCAATAAATATTAATGTTATTAAGTAGAGGAATAATAAATGATGAATTAAAACTTCTTTAAACTTAAACATTAAGAGTATTAGAATGGAACTAATTAGCTGATGAGATCATAAGTTATCATTAAAACATATCACTTATTGATGTATATGATGAAAATTTTGAATTGTAATAATATCCTAATAATCTTTTTAATCCAACATCAGATATTATCAATCAATTAGATCAAGAAAAAGTATAAGAAATTGAATCTATATCAGAGAGAATATCAATTTGGAAAGAATAATTAATTTCATTAATTGATTGTAAATAAGTCTAATCAACTAGAAAAAACAATTAAAATAAAACATTTTATAAATTATGGGAACTCTTTAAAGAAGGATTAAGATATAGATAGGAATTAACTTTAATGACAAAAGTTAGAGACATCATTATATAGATTTTAGATTGGCATGCCTAAGTTTATATGATTAAATAGACTTTAAGAGTGAATGATGATTAGTGTTAGTAAATTGATGGAATAGATACTATTTGTAGAATATATATATAAAGGAATGGAAACTAACATACTTAAGATTAGATTGATAAATTACAAAAATTTCAATCTCCTTTTTTAAGTGGATCTAAAGATTTATAAATTATTTAAGCATTAATATAACATACTGAAAAATGGAAAAAAGATGCAAATGAAGCTATTCAAACACAAAATTAAGAATAAATCAAATGCTTATTAGATGAATCTTTGAAATTACCTGTTGATGAATTAATAGTCAAAGAACTATAAACTTTACATGCATCTCATTAAAAAGTAAATTGGATTTTATCAACTATTGCTACATCTGATCCATTATTTGATTCAATTTTATAAGCTTTAAAGAATGATGAATCAGTAAAATAATTGAAAGAGGAGATGTTAACAATTTATGCTGATAATCCATAAAATAAAAAAAAGAAAGAGGGAATTAAATTGTCAAAAATTGCTTAAAATTTCTTTCTAAATTTTCAAAACACAATTAATAGTTATTTAGCATAATTGACTTAATTAGATGAAAATAAATTAAAGAAATTATAACCTATAAGAATTTAAAGATTAAAAGAATATTAAAGAGAAGTTTAAAATGATGATTTTAATAAATAGATTGAGGATTGGATTTAATAGTATCAATAATGGTAGATGTATATTACCAATTTAAATGATTTGCAATAATAAAAGAAAAAAAAAAAAGGAAAAGATTCAGAATCCTAACTAGAAACCTATTCTTTAACTGGTGATTTACTCTATTATTTCAAAGTTCCTGAATTGCTTTGTCTTGTTCTTTAAGGAATTGAAAAAAATTATATTAGTCAAGAATTAATATGTTCGATTGAGAAATTGGTTATAATAAATAAATAAGCTTAAATAGCTCTATCTGTATTAAGTGTAAAAGAAGTATCTTATTATTCTGAAGTTTTTATGCCATAATTTTATGTAATGGCAAAAAAATTCAGAGTAATTAATAATTGGATGCAAATGGCATCAGATATGATAAATGATATCCCAAGATTAAAAAATATCATAATGATATAAAAATTAAAGCCTTTTCTTGAATATCTAGAATAGTTGCAACCTTAAGAATTTAAGATGTCCAAATCTGCCCAATAACAATAATAATAATAACAATAATAACAATAACAATAATAACAATAATAATAATAATAATAACCTTCTTCATTATTAAATTAATAATTATAATGCTAAGTGATATCAACTTAATCTAACATTAAAAAGAAAGCACAAAAGTCTATTAATAAACTAAAAAATAAATCTTAAGAAGAATCACAACCTACATATGATTAAGAAAGTTAATCATTAAAACATTCAAAAAGAGTAAAGTAAGTCTCAAAGTTAATGAGAGATGATAACATAGCATTTTATGATGCAAATGTTCCATTAGGTAAAGCTTTTAGATCTTCACCCAATGAATGTCTCAATTCTGATCCTGTAATGTAAGCATTAAAAAAGCCAATTCTATAAAAAAGAATTTATAAGAAAGGGTTTAATAGAAAGGCATCTCCTAATTTAGAAGTAGAATGTAATAGTTCTAATTTTTTGGATTAAGTCAAAAATTCATCTTAAGAGTTATTAAATCTTTACAGTTAAGATGAGATATATTGTACATGTCGACAAGGAGGGGAATCAGCTATAACAGAATTCTAAATCTTAAAAAGTTTACATGAAAAAAATGTTGAATAATTCTACAATTATCATACAAAATTATAATAATAAGTTAAATTTATGATATATTGTGATAATTGTGAAGAGTGGTATCATTATGAATGCATGGGAATTAAGAAACAACGAGAATAATAATTAGATAAGTATAATTGCAGAAGTAATTATAATATATCATATTAGTTTGCCTTAAGAAAAATAATATCCCATTTTTAATTCTTAATGAAAATCTATGGGAATAATATATTGATCCAGAAAGTGATCTATATGAAGATTATTAGAAACATAAAATTCAATTTGAAAAAAATATACTTCCTAATTCAGGAGAATACATTTATGGTTAATTTTTATTGCCAACAATTGAAGAATTCAAGGAATTTGTTAGAATTGGCTAAAAATTACCTGCATAATTGGTTGAACTAGAACTACTTGAATTATTAGAATAAAGAGTTGATGAATGGAAAATAAGATATGAGGACCATAAAAATCTTGATCTTCCTTTATTGATTGCTCTCTATTCTGAAAGTGAATGGTTACCAATTTAATTACCATAATCAAAAAATTTATTATCTCTTATAAGTTAAAGAGAGTTTTTGAATACTGCAAATGAATTGCTACAAAGTAAAGCTACATTCAAAACAAAATAATTAAAAAAATAATAATAAGAGAAAACAGAATAATTATATTTGTAAATAAAAGAAAAATATCCAGAATAACTCTCAGAAATTGATCATTAAATTGTAAAGACTATTTAAATGTTAAGAGTTTAAGCTGAACTCAATAATTAATTATAATAATAATTAAGATAATAATTAACATTTGAATAATATGAATAATTGGCAAATTAATTTGAAAAAGAAGTTAAGCATCATATATTACAAACTGATATCAAGTTTTCACTTCCAAAATTAAATGAATTAAGATAACAGATTACTAAACTCTAATAATGGAATGCTGAAATTTTGGCTATTTTCAAAGATATTGACGATATTTATACCACAAATGTATATTTTTAAATATATTTTTAAGTTAAATTAATAATATTAAGATAGTAAACCTAATTTATCAGAGATACAAGTAAAATTAAAAGAGTATGAAATGATTTCAATTAAAGTTCCTAACTAATGCCATGAATTTGTAAAAGCACTTTAAGCTAAAGCAGAAGATTTAATATATAATATTGATTAAAACTTATCATAATTATCTTAAGACGAATAATTTGAATTAGTTAAAAGTGTATATTTATTAAAGTGCAAAATACCTCAATTTAAGGAATTGTTATTAAACAAGTACAAAATTTCTTAATTTTTATAGGATTCATAAAGATATATAAATGAGAGTTGTTTAATGGTTGCCTCCACAAAAAACTGGACTTTATTGATTATTAGTTATTATTTATAATCTAATTTTCAGAATTTTAAGAATTTTCTATAAATAATTATCAACGATTTTGTTTCATAATAATTAAATATATTATTTTAGCATCAATTAATAAACATGATAAGTTTAAATATAAATTATTTATGTTCAATTATGAATTTAGGTTGAGATCAAGAACTCTATTTGTTGAGGATATTTAATATTTAAGTAGGTTAAGTGTATAGATCAATTATTAGATTTTTAAATTCACTTACAAAACAAATCCATAAATTATGGATAGCCCTTCTATTATATTCTGACTTGATAAATAATTTACTTTTAATGGATGAGAAAAATAAGAATTACTTGTTTAATTGAATATTCATTTAAATCAATATCTAACTTTGAAAGAATTTACCTAAATTGTATATTTAATGTAGTAGATTATCTTTAAAAATCATCCTATTAATCTATAATAAAAAAATTTAGATTTTAAATTATAATCCTAAATAATTGAAGATAATAATTTTTACATTTTTTTTTAAATGATTCAAGAAATAAATCTAAGTTAAGATAATTCTAATGATTAAAAGGTCTAGTTAATTATAGACAAAAAAATTTTAGAACCTATTCTAAAATTCATTGAAAAATTGAATTAAATCAGGTCATAGAAATCTGATTCAGGGACCTTAAAGCGGAGAGTAGTACCATTTTTTATGAATTAATTTTATCATTGGTCTGTGAATAGAAAACTAACATAAGTAGTCAATTACTTGAAATAACTCAAAACTAAAAAAAAATCTTAGCAAAAGAAATTTGAACTAGGAGATCTTAAAGAGCTTTTCAACAACAATGAATTATTAATTCCTAATTAGGAATTAATTAGGAATCAAGCTAGAAAGTCATGGAAAGAATTCCTGTAGGATTATGCAGCCTAATCTGTATTAAGAAATTAAAAGATTACTTGTCCTGAAACTAAATAAAACTATCTTAATTACATTCCTATCTTAATTGATGAATTGGATTAGATGTTCCCCTATGATAAACTACTGTCAAAGTATAAATAGCTTTCTGTTTACCCTGAAATGATCAATACTGATGATATGATTTAACTCGATAGTGATCCCTAACATACCAATATTAATGAAATCATTTGATAAAAATATTCATGTTTATTCATTACCTTTAAATATATTTAAAAACATTGTTTGGAGAATTCATATAGAATCTAAAATCATTATTTCAGCTGTATATAATAAATCAATAATTTACACAATTAATGATTCTAATAAAATAAAGGTTTATCAATTAATTTATCATATATATAGATACAATAGCACAAATAATTACCCAAGCAAATCTTAAATTAAGGTATAAATTCATTTTTCCAAAAACAATACAAAAAAATACAGAAATCTTATAAGATAAAATATATCTAACAGAAAATTCTTTATTTATTCATATTTAGAAATCGAAAATAATTCCATTATCTATTGTATTTATCCTTATCAGAAGAACAGCGAAAAGTTGAATAGATACTTAAATAACATCAGATTAGATAATATATTTTAATATCAAAAACATACTGGATGAAAACCAATATTTTTTTCTTTTCTCATTTCTTTTGTTTTTTATGGAAAAATGTAATATTTGGATAAACCTTTATATATTATTGCATATTGTACTACATAAATTTATTTACTTTTATCATTTTTCTAATATAAATTAGTAAATTCTATTAATTTAAATGCATTTATTGTTTTTCTTTATTATTGAAAACAATAATTACAAATTAACTATGTGATAATGTTCAATAGTAAGTAAAACAACACTGGATTTAAATATTAAAAATAAAATTGATATCTCTTTTCTAGTTCATCTATTTTGTTAATCATTTATTCATATAAATTTCGATAATATATTTTTATATATATATATATATTTATCACTTTATGTGGAATTCTATAAAATAAGCCATAAACGGTGATAAAAAACAAAACAATAAATCAAGATCACCATTTAAAAATTGTAGAATACAAAAATAGGAAGCATAGATTTCTCAAACAGATTCAAAGTTATAAATTCAAAATGCTTATAAAATGATAGAATTAGGTATGAAATACTATCAGAATCAATAATACTCAATGGCTAAAGTTGTTTTGGTGAACAGTTCTCAAGTTTTATTACCTGTGATAAAATAAAAAAGTAATAAAATATTTTATTTAGAGTAAAACCAAGAAGACCATAGCACAGAATATTAAGAATTAATAAAAGCAATTAATACAGCAGAAATTTGCACTCAGAAAATTGAACAAATTTAATAAAATTTAGTAACATAATTTATAATTTAAGGCTTCATAAGATCCTTATAGTAAATAAATAATAGAGACTGCAATGATTAGGAAATGTGACGTTTCATTTGATTAGATTATAGGTTTAGAAAGCATTAAGAATTAATTAGAAGAAGTTATTGTTTTGCCAAATTTAAGACCTGATATTTTCACAGGAATTCGAGCACCTCCAAAAGGTTAAATTTTATATAAAATCTCAATAGGCATATTGTTTTATGGACCACCTGGAAATGGAAAAACCTTATTGGCAAAAGCTGTAGCTAATTAAATTAAATGTTGTTTTTTCAATGTTAGTGCTTCAACATTAGTATAGAAACATCTTGGAGAAGGTGAAAAATTGATGAAAACCTTATTTAAAGTAGCATTTTTATTTTAACCATCAGTATATCTATAAAATATTTAGGTTATATTTATTGATGAAATTGATTCTATTCTATCAAGCAGATCAAGTGAAGAACACGAAGCAAGTAGAAGATTAAAAACTGAATTCTTAGTTTCATTTGATGGAATGTAAACCACAGATTAAGACAGAATTTTCTTAATAGCAGCAACTAATAGGCCTTAAGATATTGATGGAGCTGTACTTAGAAGATTTGTAATGAATAAAATTAATTAGACTGTTAAAATTTTAATTGATTAGCCAGATTAAAAAGCCAGATTAGGATTAGTTAGATCACTTATGTCTAAGGTTAATCATTCTATTTTAGATCCAGCATTAGATAAAATATGTGAGAAATTGGCAGGTAATAGTATGTTTATAATTAGGTTATTCTGCAAGTGATATTAAAGCTGTAGTAAAGGAAGCTTGTATGCAACCATTAAGAGAGGATAAAAATGCAATAGTTGCTATGTCTGCATAAAGTATTAGGCCAGTTAGAAAAGAAGACTTTGAGTTTGCCATTAATAAAGTTAAACCATCGTTAACTTAAAAGCAATATCAAGAATATATTAGTTTTAATAAATCCGAATAATGATTTATAATATTAAAACAACTTATAGAGCTAATATCATAAAATACAATAATATAAGTAAGATCTTAATTCCTTATTAAAGAATCGATTTAATTTTATAATTAGAAAATATAATTATTTCAACTAAGTTTATGTAAATATAGATTAGTATTTAGATAAATTCAATCTACTTTAATATTAGATTAATTGAATAGAGGCTTGAATTCTTTAAAAAATTCAAATTTAATAATGATATTTTTAGAAATTCTATAAATCTAATATATACTTTATAATACCATTCTACAATGAATAAATTAAATAATGGGAAATTTTTCAGCTCAATGTTTTGCTGATGAACCAGAAGAAAGGAATGGTATATAGATTAGGATAAACTAATAGAAGGAGGACTAATTTCAAAATGTTTCAGTTCAGAATATCAAGAAAGATTAAGAGACAAATCTTTTTTAATAAGATTAAAAAGAGATTGTTGGAATAAAAAATACAAATTAAGAATGTTTATTTTGTCAGAATCATTACATATAATTGATACATTAATAGAATTTAGAATAAATACTATATCCTTAAAAAAGATGGCAGGAAATGAGAAGACATTCTTCTTAAATTAATTAAATAAAAGAATCAAATTTATTCACAGATCCTTTGGCTCTTCTTTAGAATGATCCAATATCTTAGTATACATCTGAATGGTTCTAATTGGCATTATCATTACCAAAATATATAAGATCTAGAGAACATTTTGATGGTCTTCCAGAGTAATAATAATTTAATTTCCTTAATTCTACATTAGAATAACATGATCTTCATTCTCTTATATGTTTAAAATGGTGTGTAGTAGATTTTTTTAGATAAAAGAATACATTATTTCCAAGAAATAATTTTTTGGAAAGTTGTTGTGTAATATTTTATAATATTGCTCATTTGTGTTAATTTTATAATGAATTGTTTTTGGAAAATTATAAGGAAAATTAGTTTGCTCAT
Source organism: Paramecium biaurelia (assembly GCA_000733385.1). Classification (NCBI taxonomy): domain Eukaryota; phylum Ciliophora; class Oligohymenophorea; order Peniculida; family Parameciidae; genus Paramecium; species Paramecium biaurelia. Next base: position 41,258 of record JPFL01000442.1, read on the forward strand.
AATATAAGACTTTATATAAAGTTATATAAATAATATTAGAAATTAATGAACACTTTTTAAAATTCATATGATTTATAATGTGACTTATTGTAAATGAAGTATGAGAGATAATTTAATCCTTAAAAAGATGATTCTAATTTTTATCCTCATTTTAAATTAATAGGATATATGATTCGATTTTGGTGTTAAATCACATTAACAACAGAAGTCTAGAAAATACTAAAATTTAGTTATAGAAATCTAAATATTGAAGATGATAGAGATTTAATTTAAAAATATGTAATCGTTGCTTTAGATGTAGATATAGATGAATATAATGTTCATTGGATAGGCCATAGAGAATATTTTAGAATTGATAAAACTTTATTAGACTTTAATATTATTGAATAATTAGTAGAATAACAATCAATTTCTAATTCTGATTTCTATTAATAAATTGATGAAAAATTAGATTAGTTAAGATTATTATATCCTCAATGGTTTTTTGAAGTAGAATTTGAATGTTTGGGAATTTAACATAAAATCACAAAATTAGTTTCAGATGTTAAATCATAGAATTCATCTGAAATTGCTAAACTCAAGAAAACTGAAGACTTAGATATTTCTGAGAATTGCGGAAATTATTAATTTGAAATTATTTTAAATTCTGCAAACACATTAAAATAAGAGAATTCTGAAGATAAAGAAGTTGAATTAATGGCGTTATATTTATAAGAATCAAACTTAATGCCTAGATCTAAATTTAGATAATCTTGCTCTAATTAATCAACAATTACATCAATTGGCTTTAAATAAAAAGGATTTAATTATTCTACATAGAGTATTTTAAAGGTTAGTTAAGAAGCTCTATAAATAAGTAAAGAGATTGGTATGGAATATAAATAGAAATTAACTGAATTTAATGATCGATTATAAAGAGTCTAAGATAATATTAGTTCTAGAGAACAAATCTTAGAAGAAAGAGCGAATCAATTAAAAATCCCTTTAGATGTTAATATTGAGTGGTTGAACTTTTTTAAGAAAACAGATTTTAGTAAATTTCGTGGAGCTGAAAAACCATTTCAAGAGTTAATCAAAAATATACTGCAAGAATTGGTATCTTTTAATTTAAATTACAAATCTCAACTAATTTAATTCTAATGATTTATCACTTTAAATATTTATAAGAATTATGTTTTATTTATTCTATAAGATTAGAAACATAAAATTAGAATGAAAATGTAGAAATCAAATACTATTAATTGATAATAAATTTATTGTATATTAAATATATATATATATATGTTTGGTTGGTTCAAAAAGAAGAAGCCAGATTCAAATTCAGCTTAACAAGAAGAAAAAGATGAAAGTGATTTTGTTGAAGTATTTTTATATTGTGAATTATATTAGGATGAAACATAAGTTATCACAAATGAAGATAAAGAATTAGAGGCTAAAGGCTTTGATCCAATAGCTTAAGTCTAAGAATAAGATAAAGAAAATGAAGGAATTGCTGACCCTGATAAATTAGAATATGCTGGATACCATGACATTCCAAGTGATGATATCCTATAATTGGTGCTCAATTTTAAATATTTTCCTAATGATGAAGACATTCGTCATCCAGAGGGATATGAAAAGGGAGGCAGAATTTGTGCAGATAAGAAAGTAGTAACCAAAGCAAGAAGTGTAGGAAAAGAAATGGTTAAATAAATTGGAAAGAAAATATTATCAGGATCTTTAAATCTTACTAAAGTAAGTTTCCCTATTAGAGTCATGATTCCTAAGACTGCCTTAGAAACATCTGTTCATGGAAGTATTATTCATTATTTATCAATTAGCCTCTGTTTTCCCTTTGTATATAACAAAAGCCACGATGACACCAGATTTCTTAGAAAGATTCAAACTTGTCATTACAGCTACCTTATCTTCATTTTTTTGGACTAATACATTTTTAAAACCAGTATTTTAACCATTCTATAAAAAGCTTAATCCAATTCTAGGAGAGACCCTTCAGGCCAATTATAACGATGGAACTTAAGTCTATTGCGAATAAATTATGCATCACCCTCCTGTGAGTTATTTTTTGGTCTTTGGTCCAAATAAAAAATATAAATATTATGGATACTATCTTGTCGAAGGAAGAGCAGGGTTAAATTCTGTTACAGTATATTTCTTTACTGATTTAGATTATTAATAAAGGCAAAAGAACTATTGAATTCAATGATGGATAGAAAATTGATTTTGATTTTCCAAATGAATTGTATAGTGGCACATTTTTTGGTTAGTTAAGACAGGAGTCCACAAATAAAATTACTTTCACTGATAAAGGCAATGGTCTTTCATGTATAATTGATATAGGCAAAGTTAAAAAAAAGTAAAACTATTTTTATATTATAGAACATCTGATTTCTTTTAAGCCGATGTTAACTTTAAAGGTTAAAAAGTTTCAACAGTATTTGGAACATATATTGGATTCATTAATTTTGATAATGTAAGATATTGGGATTACAGATATGTTGTTCCTCATAAAATTAAAATGGATAAATAGCTCTTAGAAAGTGATCACAAAAATCGATCAGACCTCTAGGCTTTGAGGGTTGGTGATATTCCATTAGCACAATAAAATAAAGAGATATTAGAAAATCTTCAAAGAAATGATAGGAAATTAAGAGAAACATATGAAAAACAAAAGAAATCTAAGAAGTGAACTTGAATTGATGTTTAAAATATAATGTTATAAATATGTTTTTCTTCATATATTGTATTTAATCATACAATGTGGTTTGTATTAAAATAATAACCAATTCTAATAAATTTTTACTAATTACAATATAAAAAATACAGAAAAATTATTATTCCTAAAATATTAGTTTTAATTTTGAAATATTATCTAAATTCACTTATGTTAATAAAAAGAAAATAATAGATGTGATTTTAATTTATGCCTTGGCTTTCTAGTTGTATATCCAAGCTATTTAAACTAAAAGAACGGGAAAAAAAACTATCTCCTTTGCTAGAACCCAAAGATTTGAGAACCGTGCAAAATAATATTAAACATTTTAGAAATTAGTATAGTATTTGGTAATGATCAAATATTTATTATACTTTTATTTTAAATTTAATTATTATTATTAAAAGTTCATTGATATTAAATCTGTATATATTAATTAAAAGTTGAATCCATTTGATAATATAATCAAATTAGATAGAAACTGAATATTTATTAAATCAATTACTTTTTCATAGAATGATAAACTTTTAGAATTGAAATGTTAAATAATATGTATTAATATCTATTCAAAATAATTTAATGAAGAAGTTTAATACTTAGAAGTTACAATGATTATTATATTTGATATTTTTGCAAAATTATATGTATTTATATTTTTTTAGTTCTTATGCATTTGAAGAACAACTAATGAATTTATTGAGTTTAAATTCAATAAAAAAAGATTTCTTTTCTCTTATGCCATTAAAAGAAGGAAAAATTATTCTTATACAGCAACAATTTAATATTATTTATATTTTGAAGGAAAATAGAAAATAATGAATCAACCTTCTGATGATTAATCATTTAAAACAATTAAATCTGGAAAATCAGTGGCTTAAATAAAGCAAACCGTTTCAGGAGAGTATTCATCTGAGAAGAAAAAGTAAATTTAATAAAAAGTTTACTTAATTCTGAATGATTATGAATGCAATAAGCTAGTATGAAAATATTTATTGTAGGCATTTTTCTTATCAATTTTATCTATCTTCATAATCTCACTTGATATTATTTTACTTATTTTAGAGACTGAAAAGGATTTAGGAATAATGGATATTTGGGTAACTGCAAATTTAGGAGTGAGTGGTTACTTTTTAATAGAATTAGTTTTTAGAGTGGCATCATATAATGCTTTTGATGAAACTTTAGTTGAATTTTTTAAAAGTATTTTTGTAACTAATTAAGAACCTTTTAATTTAGTTGATATTCTTGCATTAGTTTATTCTATAATAGAATAAATTTTGTATCTTATTGAAGTATCAGTTGATCCTAGAATAAAGGTATTAAGAATGCTTATAGTTCTTCGTTTGATTAGAATCTTTAAATTTTCAACTTTCTCTTTGGGAGTGAAAGTATATTAATTGATAAAATATAATAGATATTAATAAGAGGATTATCAGAAAGTATGTAAGCACTCTCTTTATTACTATTTTTTACAATGATATGTATTGATATATTCTAATTACTGAGGTGTGATATTGATATCTAGTTTTATGTATTTTGCAGAAAAAGAGTTTGTGGATGATAGTTAAATTTAAAATATACCTTAAGCAATATGGTGGGCAATCATAACAATAACAACTGTTGGATATGGAGATTATGTTCCTAAATCTTTATTAGGAAAATTTATTGGTGTGTTGAGTTTAATTTTTGGAGTATTATTACTTTCACTTCCTGTA